>KE154968.1:25856-38328 GCA_000411075.1 Sisymbrium irio | reverse complement strand
CTAAGTATAAAAGACAAAAATACTTGTATTTTCAGATCATCCAACTTTTTATCTAAATATTTTCAGAGAATTCTCTCTTGTTCTTCTTGAACTTTTGTGTTGCTTGACGGGTTACTTCATCCAGCATCTCTTTTAATTGATCTTGTGAGTCATATCAAGAAACGATAAGGCTAGGGAATATCTGAGGCCATCCGCAACCTCAGTGCGACCCATCGATCCATCACTTTGGAGCATCCATTCCAAGCCTATCCAACCGATCTGAAGTGCCAAAAGTGAATTTCTAACTCATTTCCTATCACGTGGTCTGGTGTATTTTGAGTTCCAGAACGAAAGGTGATTTATTAGTTAGTTTTGGTTAGACATATTGTACCGAGTTTGGTTCTTCTGTTTATTGTTTTAGTCGTCCTGAAAACAGGAACGTGTGTTTGCCAGTTAAGCTTGATCGTGATCATGCAGAACAGTTTTTGCTATCGTTGGCCGGTTATAGCCATGGTAATATCGTTTGTGTCATTAGATTAGCTTCCATTAGATTATGGAGAGGTGTTTGGACAGTGTATACGCCTTTCAGCTGTGCTCAGGTCTTTGTGGAACCCGTTTTTACAGAAGTCAAAGATTTTAGGAAATTGGTATGTTTATCTTAGAGTAAGTCGATTTTTATCTTCGAACTTTGGGTCAACTTATTTTAATATTATTTTGTTTCTCTATTTGGTTTCGGTTAACATTTAAGAGCTGGTTTAGGTTCTTTTTTATTTATGTGGTAACTTTAAAGTTTAGACCCACTTAATTTCATCGTCATTGTTGTTCTGTTTTGTTATTTTTACGATCTGTGACGCTGGACTTTGGTTAAATTTTGATGATGCTTCTTACCATATCTTTTAACGTATATGATCCATGAAAATGAGAAGTTAAAAATGAGAAGTTAAAAAGATTGACTCGAGTGTTGGATTTAACTATGTCTTGTATTATTTTCGAGATTTGAAGTTTAAATATGACAGTTAGTCCATTCTTTTGATTTATTATATGACTTGAACGCGTTATCAGAAATTGTTAATAATCTGGTAGATGTACAAATTAATATATGATATTGCTTAGACATCATAAGGCAGTTATTACAATCCATAGATGACTTTGGTTTGACACACCGCGTCGTAGACATGAGATATACTCGGTCTATAGTATTTTGAAAAATCATAACGATATTTCACAAGGCTAACACACACGTGATACGAACTTCTAATAGATGTCGATGATGCAGTTATACAGACTTACCCTGTGACATGATAGGTATTTTCATGATTAATAGAGATCAATAACACATCCATTATCTCTTCCGAGCATAAACCTGAAAAAAAAAATATAAAGTTTTCGGTCATAAGGCCCAATAGCATAAACAAAAAATCAATGAAGTACTATAGTAGCATTAATGTAATTCTTGGCAAATTGAGCAGTGTCGAGACTTGCCTAACTCTGAACCGCATAGATTCGCTGAAAGATGGGTTGATTATGAAATCTGAGTAACCTCTAACAGATGTCATCATTATTTTTGTATGTGGTCCATCTGTTAATTCAAAAATCTAATACTTTATATATGAATTACATTCTTCTAAACAAACCCATAATAGAATAATTTGCACCTGTTGTGGTTGTAAATCTCCAGATACCCTCATCCCATACTTCTCTCCACCGATTGTGTAGTCTTCTTGCAATTTTCCCAGAAGCATGGCAGCGTATCACATAATTACTGTCGCTGATAAATATTACACTTGTATGATAATGAAACTTCTTATACATTAAATTTTCAAACATAAGACATTTACTTGTCATCTATAAGATCCAGAGATAGCGTGTAAGATTCTTCATCATCTCCTCCTTGACTAAGCAGGAATCCGAAGGTTGAAATGCATCCGATCAGATCTAATTTTCAGCATAGATTAGATGTTTTTTTGTAAGTTACCAACATGTAGCGTTTCTAAGATTTCTGTATAAATATTGGTTTTTAACACCTATGAGGATGGGATTTATCTAATAGTGCAGAGAAATAGGCTCTTTGGTTCTGAATATCTTTGAAACTTGGGGCATCCAGAAACAGACTTCGTGAGATTGGTGTGATTCTCTGAACAAATGTATAATTTTTTAGAATGATTTCGCATTAGTGTTTTGTGGGCTTGGGATTTTCGACCAAGGGTACAACGTTATAAGTGAAAAAAAGTCTCCATTCACCTTCTTCTAGATCAGATTGAAAACGCAGGACATTGGCTGGCTCTACTGTGACACCGATCTTAGAACCCTATATTTTATAAATGATAGTATGGAGATTTCGTGATTTCTTTCGCTGGTTTAAATTATTTTGTTAATCAGGACATAATAGTAGATGTAATAATATAGATCAGGTACCTGAACGTCGCTTACAATCATCTTTATACATCGATCATGGTTAGGAAGCAGTTTCATTCATAGTCGAAGGATCTTCACGGCAATCACCCAGACACATCTACTGGTATCAGCTCGCTTACAGCATCTCTCGGTACTTTATCTTCCATTTCTCTTGTGCTGAAAGGGGCTAGAGTTTTTCCTCTCTTCTTAAAAGTATAAATGTTTATCACTCTTTTGTGGTAAGTGATTAGTATTCTCAGTTTATTTCATATTTCTTGAAACGGTAAACTGTGTAATAATTACATGTGTAAGATTAAAGTTAAAAGTTGGTGTTTATAATTATAATAAGTCATCGTTTATTATTATGTATTTTTTTATTTGCGCACATATTATGACTTTATGCTTGGTGTTTAATTCTCCACTTCCGTTGTTTATATTGTTGTTGGTTTTTTTAAAGTTTGTATTCTCTTTGCATTTTAAATTATGTTTTTTTTTGTTTTATACGATATGTTTCATGTTGTTAGTTGTGTAATAGCAACAAAAAAAACTAACTAGATATTGTAAGTTTTATTAACTTTTGGATTCTAATAATAGAACTATTATGTATTATAAGTTTTATTTTTTTGAGAATTTTGATATATATGAATGAACCAAGAAAATTAAATAAATTGATTAATCACCCTTGTATGTGAATTACTAGCGAGAGTTTGTTGAATAGTTTGAAAATAATGGTTGGCAATTAGAGGATTGGGACAGTTACAAAATTGTATGATAAAGTGTGTAGATATTCTTTATTGGTAAAGGAAATGAAAATCCATTGTTAGGCTTAAGCTCGCCTTTATTTTATAGTTTCTGTTTTTGTGAGACAATATGGGTGATTGCATTGCACACGGATGAGAAATCTTAGATTAGTTAGAGGTTTCAGAATTTTATCATTGTGTGTGGTTTATTAAATCATGTTAAATTTTAGTGGAAAAAAGCACAACACATGAGGTCTAATAAGAAGCAATGTATGGTGTAATCAGTTATGATTACGGCATTTATCTCCTTTTTCAGATGTCGGTTTGCTTGATGGGTCTTATTAGGGATGATTTCTAATGATTCACTCTACTTGATTTGTTATGCTAGAGTAGATAACTTGTAAACATGTTTATTTTTTAGGTGTGTTTTTTGTTTCAAAAATTTAATAGTTTAGGTGTATATTTCATTTGCTTTTTAATAAATCAGAAGTGGTTAGGTTTGGTAGAATTGACGTGTGTTTTGATTTATAGCATAAAAGAATTTGACTATATTATGATTGCCAATTTATAAAGTATTAATGGAACTATTTATAAAAAAGAATTTCAAATTGGTATTAAAAAATTATATATATTTGAAGATATATTTAAATACTTAAAACATAATTGTCTTTAAAAATTTAAGATATAAAAGTTTTAAAGACAGTAAAATTTGGGTGTTTTTGATGAGATTTGGTTTAAGCTTATATGTTATATCTATTATCGTGTATGTTTATCTCTATATATTAGACACTTAATATAAGTTATGTGATTTTGATGAGATCTGGTTTAAGCTTATATAGTATATCTATTATCGTGTGTTACTAAGATTAGACACATAATATTAGTAAACGATTTTAATGTTTTTTGGGACTAAGATACTTGCTTATTAATTTAAGTAGTATATATATACATCTTTAGGATAAGTTATCACTTCAAAACAAATACCAAAAATAAAGAAACAAATGGAATAATATGTATTGGCCCGTAATGTATTGGGTATGGACGTAAAGTCTGAACTATTGGGTATGGAAGTAAGAATGTGATTTTGTACCAAATGGACCTAAGGCCTCGAGAACAATATTGTTATTATGATGTACATTAATTATATCATTGGATTCCCATGATTAAACGGTCGATATTCGTAGATAAGGTTATCCTCGCCATTGTACCTCATTGGTCGAATCTTTTTGGAGGCTGAGCCAGAATTTTCTGATTTAGAAACCTATTATCTTTATCGATATCACTACTTTCCTCGAACCACAATACGCCTCTCTCATAACCAATCACGAAACTATTTGAGCAACTTTTAGGCACATCATACCAAACCACTAGAAATCTGCTTTGTACATGATCTGACTCTGATTAACTTTTGCAGCTAACAGCTCTAATGGAAGCAATGAAACACTCATTACAGGTCAACCCGCCACAGCAACAACCTCAAAAAGAAACGGCCACAAAAAGAACAGCTCCACCAGCCATCTCAGTGAGTACTCAGGAAAGCTCAACCTCAGGAGTAACTTATGTAGACGATCTAACCAGAGGTGAGATCCAAAGTTACAACTTGGTTCACATCGAGGAACCTGAAGAAGACATTGATTCAGATTATCTTCACTATCTGAGAGTATTAAATGCGTTCGACCCGGTTGAAGTACGCAAGAGTCATAGCTAGAACATTGAACCAATCTTCCTTATGCTGTGATATTTGTATTACAACTACTTATTAATGTTTTATTTGCTTCGAGATGTTTTAATTTGCTTCGAGATGTTTTAAGCTGCTTCATCTATGTTATTTGTATGCAATTTGCTTCGATATCTAATTTGCTCCAATCTCTTATTTGTTTGTATCTCTAATATACATTATAATTTAAATTATAAATTATATTAAAGACATTACAATTTTTAAAGTTTGTCGCGGAATAAATTGACAACTACACCTGTAAACCGCACAACCAACACAGCATCTATACAACACAACGTTATTTTAAGTTGTATAGGTTGAATTTGTATTCAACGATGCCATTAGCATTTCTTTGGTAGCAATTACTGCTAATATGATCGTTAATTTTATTTTCTATTAGTGATAGTTAAAGTTGATATTAAAAAAATATACATGAAGATATGTTTAAATATAAGTGTTTCTTTAGTTTGGAAATATTTTATGTCAATATATATGATCTAGACTTTTATGGATTTGCACAGGCGTGGTATATCTACATTTTTTAAAATTTATAATTAGATATAGTGATAATTTGTACTTTAAACATACATATCATTTAAATTTTAAGATATAAAAGATTTATAAACAGTATAAGTCGGGTGATTTTGATGAGATTTGGTTTAAGCTTATATGGTATATTTATTAGCGTGTATGTTTATCTCTATATATTAGACACTTAATATAAATTAGATGTTTTTGATGAGATTGAGTTTAAGCTTATACGGTATATTTATCATCGTGTATGTTTATCTCTATAACTTAAACACATAATTTATTATCGTGTATGTTTATCTTTATAAATTAGACACATAATATTAGTAAACGATTTTATTATTTTCTTTCGCCTAAAATACTTGATTATTACTATAAGTAGTATAAATACATATGTTTAGAGTAAGTTATCGATGTAAACAAACTGACTAAAAAAAAAACAAATGAAAAAAGCGAGCATCCTTTCTCTGCCCTTTGATTTGCAAGAGTACATGTTGCGATTGGTTTCAAAGAGATGTGTGAGAGATCTTATCAATGTAAAGAAGACGTGTCGAGCATTGAGGGAGGTCGGCGAGTCCGTGATTTTCTACAGATCTGTGGACTTGATGCGCTTTTCATATAAGCAGTACTTGCATGGTTCGTTGTTTATGCAGAGATGTTACAAAAGTGGGTATTTAACGGCTGTCTACATCCGAGGATGTCAGGATTATTTCATCAGTAAGAAAACCATCGAGGGACTGACAGCTATCAAACGTGCTACTGATGGTGGATTCGAGATTGTTTTGTACACTTATGTCATGCTTTGCCAGACGTCTTTGTTCTTGGATGACGATGCTTGCTTATCCCTGATAAGTAGAGAGTCGGTCCAATGCATAGCCTCTGATGTGGTTACAAGGAATTTTGGCTTGAATAACTTATACGTGCGATGGATATATGGCACAATGATTTTTCGTCTTTTGCGATGCCGTTGATCTACGATTGCATGTGTACTGCTCACAAATCGATTGTTGTGATGAACCGATACCTTTCTGAGTGTCGTAATCTTTGTGACAATTGCTTTTGGCTGAGTCAATTGGTGATCTTTCATAACTTCTTCGGCATAGTAAATGTTTCAGATACCAGGCTTTAGTAATGTTTTTAGAAGTTTTTTATTTTAGTTTTATTTGGGTTTTGTTTTTCGAATGTTTTGATCTTTTTTTTATGATGTTGTTATGGTATTAATTTTATTAGATTTTTAAAGATTTATTTTAATTTTTCTGTCAGATTAAAACAAATGCTTTTGATATTTCGTTGCAAATACCTCTATTTGTACTCTTATTGATTACATGTTTAGTTAAAATGGCATTAAAATATTAACGCAGACGTATTTGACGTGTGTTTTGCTACACATTTTATGATTGTTGGACTTAAAAAAACAGTTTTCGTACATCTTTATATGTTATAATTGTTTATAGATTCGTGTATTGTGTTTAGGTATTCCGACCTGGATAGTTGTAAAAATACGATGCGTTGTATTGGATTGAAATTTATACACTATCTTTAATTTAAAACATTAATAGATTGGGATATATGTTCATATTTATAAATAGAAATTTTGATTTTATAAAGTTGATAGTTGTCAGTATTTAATCCTAAGCTTTTTTTTTTGGGATATAAGCTCTAGGGATTTTTAGTTGCACTGTGATTTCATGTTTCCATCGTCTTGGTCAACTTGTTCTTTGAAATCAAATCTATAAATGTTATGCTTGGTCAATTAGGGTGGCATTCTGTTGATTATGAGGATAACTGCGGTAGTATCTATAGAATGGTTATTTTATGTGTCAAGATTTATTTGTTTTAGCGTAATTGGAGATTTTATATATGTTTATTTTGATGTTGATTAGTAAAGTTATGGTATATATATTAATGGATGTAGTAAATTGGTGTTTATGTTTATCTAAGCTCGGAAGTAACGAGTTTTAAAAAGATTGTGCTTCTTTATCTTATTTAGAGTTTATTAACTTTTTGTAGCAGCTTGTATTAAAAATTGAGTTCTTTAAATCACCAAAATATATAGATTTGGTGTATATTTAAGATTATAAAATAGTATCAATAGACATCTGGGCGAGGGATATGCCTATTTCTTGGTGTAGATAATTATAAGAATATGATATCCAATATTACGAAAATATTAGATATAGAGAGATATTAGTTTATTTTGTTAGATAATTTAGAAAATAATTATGCAATTTGTGCTCAGAGTTTGTATATATACATGTGTATATTCTACAAGAGTTTGACATTATTAATCATAACTATCTCGCTAGGTTTTCTGAGGCTTTGGATTGGCTTGGGTGAAGATGTCTTACTTGCGTTAGAAGGCCGCTGTTTTGGTTCCTGTAAGCACAGTTAAACAAGGAAAGAACAATTCCAAACTCAAAGGACGTGTAGACTGTGGAAGGTGTCTAGAGTGAAAAAAATTGTATCAATTGAGATGGTTATTGAGGATGAATCCGTAAGTTTATGAGTAGATATAAATATTTTTATTTTTAGTATTTTGTCTCTAGGTTATTTTCATAGTGTACATGTATTCGTTTTAGGGGACGAGGATTCATGCAACAATAGAAGAAGAGTCGGTGGAGAAGTTCGATTTAAAGATGAAAGAAGGTGTTGCCTTTTACGTGAGAAATTTTGCGGTTGTGAGCTATACCACTGAGTATCAAACAAATATGTTTCCATATAAAATAACCTTGTATTGTACTTTATTGTACCTCAAACGTGAAACTGTGCGACGATTATCCCGTGTATGTGCCAAATATATATTTGAAGGCTTTCACGGATATCCAGGCGTGATTGTTTAAGAATGATGTGTTCATGGGTATGTGCTTAGTCTTTTCATGTTGTTTTAAAAATCTGATTGCCATAGTCAACTTAGTTTATTTTCTTTTTGACTGCTACCGTGTTGTTCATGTTGGTGTTCTCACCGAACTTAATGGGAAAGGAAGACCCAATAAGAAGCTTGACTTGACACTCCATGACGAAAAGTATGTTAAAAATATCAATAATTTCATTGTTGGTCTAAATGAATTTCTGAGCAAACTGGGATATCTATTGTGCTTGAGTTTTCAGTGGTCTGGATCTCGGTTATGGTCAACGAGTTATAGATTAGGTCGGAGAACGTGTTGACTTGGTTGTTGTTTGCGTCGTGCGCTTTGCATGTGTCAGCAAGTCTATGGGTGTTTATAATATTTCGAGCTCTTACAACGCGACGCATCTGGTGTTTCATCCTGTCGGGGAACAGTGTGACTCTTTTTGTGAGAGGTGAGTACTTGTGATATTTATATAAATCCAACTATATATGTTTTGGATATCGCGGTATTTTATTTATACAACCTATTTTTTTTTGTTATTAGTTTGCCAGATGACGGCGTTTGTATCTCTTTGGGTGATAGTAGTCAGTCATCGTCTGGGTCATCTGTTTCTTGGCACGATGAGTTTTTGGTCAATAATCCGAAGAAGACTATAGTAGGTATCATTAGAGGTGGAGAGGTGCATGGAGAATCTCATTCTGAGGATTGATCGTATACAGTTCCTATTGTTTGTGATTGTGTTGGACTGACAGTATGTGTTTTGTAGGTTGGTAAAGCTGTCACAATTGCAACCTTGAAGACCGTCGAGGTTAGTCCGATGTGGTATTACGTTGCATGCAAGGACTGCAGTAAACAGGTGCTTCCCATAGAACGAGATTCTGACGATGATGACAGTCCAGTTATGTTTGATTGTGTCGCTTGCAACAAGAACGTTAGCGATGTTGTAGCCAAGTGAGTTTATGGTTTATATTTTTTTTAGATGTTGTTGCATTTATGTATTTCTAATACTTTGTTATTTTGGTATAGGTTTAAGCTCGTGCTATTGGTTGAGGATGAGTCTGGTGAGGAGGTGAGGTTTATAATCTTCGATAGTATGGTGCCCTTTCCTTGGTAAGACTGCTGGTGAGTTGGCCGAGGAGGTTGCCGAGGTATCTAGCTTGAATCTCTGAATCCTTTGGGAATTACTTGAAACTGCAGTGGGTTTATACGGCTTTTAATTGGTATTTTCGTTCTTGATTCAAAGATGACTCAGTTTACCTAGGGTATTGAAGGCTTTGATTGGGCAGACTCTACTTTTTAAAGTAGGTGTTACTGATGATAATTTGAGGAATAGGATGGAAAAAATCGTGGTAGATTTGATAGTCGATAATGAGAAGCTGAAAAAAGAATTTTGTAACTGTGTCTATTCACAGGTATTGTGATGTTTCTTTTGTCGCTATCTTGACTTTGAGTATAAGCTATTGCTCTGATTAGGTACTTTCTGCTGTTTTGTTTGAAGAATTGGATTAGTTCCAGTTCCGAGTATACTACAGATACTTCACAAGTTTCTGATGGCAAGATGCAGAATAACAAGCCGAAGGCTTCTTCGACCAGTCATGATGTTGGTGCTAACAAGCAAAGAATATAGTATTGGGTTATGATATTAGGATTTATTATATTGATTTATATTCTGAATCGATTCTTTTTTTTAATATTGGGTTTACGTTTTTTTAGATACTATAATTTTTCGCTTCGGTTTAGGAATTTCATATTTAGTTTATTTAGTTTTTAATTTTGACTTCTGATTTACTCTAGATTAATATTAATGAGTTATGTTTGGTTTGCGATTTTATTGCTATTTTTTTGTTAAATTTTATCTAATTCCTTATATAAATAAACATTATTTCGTTTATAATTTTATTTAAAGTATCGCTATGCTGGGTTAATTAATATATCTAAACATTGGGTTCATACAAGCACACGGATATATCGCTTCAAATCAGTACACGGATATGTCATTTATGTCATAGTATTATCGCAGTTTTGTTTTAAAAGGATATTCTCTAATTTTAAACATCGTGAATTTAGCAGATTCGGACATGGTATATTTACTGAGTGAAGTTTTCTTATATTTAAGTTAGCGTATATAATATTAGGTGTATATCTGCAATTAGAAATTCTAAATATAGCCTTATCACGTATATTATATATTGGCTTCTCTGTATTGCAAAAATACAAACACAAGTCGATAGTTTGGTCGTGTTTAGTCTCCTGGCATGACCGACTCAAGGCTCCTTTCTTTGCCGGTGGAGTTGCAAAAAATCATCGTGCTTCGAGTATCCAATAATTTGTTGCTATGTTTTCTAGACTTAAAGCGAATATGCAAAGCAATGAAGGAGATCACGGAACTATCAAGTGTCTATATATCTATAGACTTGCTCCGTTTCACGTATAACCAATTGGCCAGTGGTGCACTGTTTCTGAAAAGTTGCTATGACAGTGGAAATCCATATGCGATCTACATAAAGGGATCTCAAGACTATTTCATCCATGGTGAAACGCCCGAAGGTCTCCGTAAAACTAAGAAAACGGCGGATATGAGATGTGAGTATGCTCTTTATACGTATGTTATGATGTGCAAAAGGTTATATAACGATGATACTTATGCATCCAAGATCACTAAAGAATCTGTGATCCGTGTTAGCTCACGTATAATGAAGCAATATTTCGGTCCAGTTGGTCCAGTTTTTTTCCGACGGGAACTGAAACCAGAAAGGATGGAACCTATTAGTCCTATGATGCCCTCTGTTTACAAATGCACTTGCATATGGAAGGTTTCGTGGTATATCTTATATATAGGCGATGCAGAAGGTTTGGACTTTTGTGATCGTTGTTTCTGGTTGACTCACCTGGAAATATTCAATAGTTACTTCTGTGCCACCGCAGTGCCGGATACAAGACTGTGGTGAAAGATTCTTGTAACTATTTTCAGTCTTTTTGGTTTGTTATTTGCTTTACTTTCTATATATATATTAGTTTTATTTTTGGTCTACCAACGTTTCGAAAATCTACACTATATTTATTTTTTATATAGTAAAAATTTGCAATTGAAATTTGTACTTTTTGGGTTGTCGAAGGTATTCTGTTGACATGATTAAATCTACAAAATGATTGTCTGTCATTGCTTTTTTTCGCGCATAGGTTTTTGTTGTTTTCTTCGCGAGTGTTCGGTATGTTAACTCTCGAAAATTTTGTTATTATGAAGAGATGTAAAGTTCTTGACGATTTTTAGAGTATACACGACTCATGTCTTAGTTTTGCTCTAATGAATATGAGATTGAAAAAAAAAAATTATGCACCAAAGACGTGTAAAATCGATTACTCTTGTGATTTAGCTAGCAATAGAGAGCGATTGTGGTAAAAATATTATTCGGTCTGCTTTATCTAGATTTTTATTTGGTTTAAAAATTTAGAGTATTGTGTATATCTAATATGTTTTGATATTATAAAATGCGATTTATTTTTTATTTATTTTGGGTAAGATATAGATTTGTGCATGGAGATTTTGACGTGATTTTATTTGTTTGGAACTTTATGGTGTGCATCTACTGTCTTCGGTTTTAAGGTTATATATATTTCTATATACTAATAACTCCAAGCATGGTTCACCCTTCCTTTTTTATTGACAGTTCAAGCATTATACAACCATTAACTAGAGCATCAAAATGATTCAATGGAACCAAATCCTACAAGGAAAAGTCTTCATAGCACCTCATGCATATGAATGCAAATGCAGTCATAATTAAAATGATAACTAGACTCAATCCTAAATTATATGAACTACATTCATTTTTTTGAATTTTTTGCATTTTTTCATTTTTGGATTTTTATGAAAACTTAGCTATATACAATGTATATGATAAAGAAACTCAAAAAAAAAAAACACAATGTCAAACGCTAGGCCTCTCCCCCAAACTTACTTGACATAGTCTCTCTTATGTGATAATATAATTGTAAGAGAAGACCTATAAACAAAGTCAAAGAAAACTTTATACAAGGCAGGACTTGGAGTCTTATCTGAATTGGATGAGCTGGAGAAGAGTATAGAGATGTGATTTAGACTTGTAGATTCCCCGAAACTTGTTGTTGACCAGCGGCTTGCCTTCACTCCACCATCAACTAAGAGCTATGTACAAGAGATAACCATGGAACTTCCTCCTAAGAGAGCTTGTTTATAGTCACTGAGATTGACTCTTCCTCGTTTTGGCTAGTGAGGGTTGGGA
>KE154968.1:0-21437 GCA_000411075.1 Sisymbrium irio | reverse complement strand
ACTTAATCCCATTGTGGAAAGAAACATAATCACAAGATTAATTAGATAAATAAGAAGAAAATGAGACAATTGCCTTAGATAAATATCAAGATCCAAAATGATTAGATTTTTGTCTACAAATCTTGTTTATTCTCTCTAATGAATTTAAGAGAATATATATAGTAAAAATGAAGAAAACTAGGTTAACCCAACAAATCTGGGCTTAACCAAATCCAAAATAGGCCAAGAACTCTTAGTCAAAGAGGGTCAAACAGTTTATAGGGTCACTGGTTGTTTGGCAAACCGCTAGATGTCTGGCTGGTTGGCAAATCGCCAGATCAAACTGCTAGAGCGTCACAGATTTTTTGACTATATTTTTCTTCACCTGGCGACCTGCTTAACCTGCCAGATCGTCGGATCATGCGTCTTTGCGACAGGATTGATATGCTTCCAGTAAATAGTCATTAACTCCTAGAACACAGCTCTGAATGACTTGAAACCACCTCCATTGAAAAGCTAACTCAATTTCCTATGACTTTCATGAGGATGCGAAGTTTATATGAAATGGTTAAGACCTTCATCCGAATCAATCTTTGAGGTGTATCTTGTAGATCCTGCATATCATCACCACTCACATGCTCCAAACACTCCCAAAATCCATCAAACGCTGCTCCAAGACCTGCCAAATGCATAATGAATGCAAATGAAACCTAAAAGTCCTAATTACAATGCCAAATGATAAAAAAAATGATCAAGAAACATGCCTAAAATTCATTAAAAACAATGAACATCAGATTTGTTTCCTCAGTTATTCACTCGACAATATATCCGAGCGTTCAGAGAAGTATTTGTTAAAATTCTATCTGGGGGATGGCCAACGGATCAGCCTGCTTTTCGACAAAAACAAGATGTATACATGTCCTCTGAATTTCGCTCGATTTATTCATGCACATGTACTCCCTACAATCGGTGGAGATATTGGGACGATTACTGGGAAAATGATGTGGAACAAATGAGTGGTCAGTGTTTTTGGAAGAGAGAGGTTGCTATATTTTTCCGCTGGTTGCAGTACCAGGTGAAGATTTTAAGGCTTGGTAGAATGAAATTTGTTCCGTTTTTGTTTTTTATATCACAAGTGTTTGCAATAGAATTGGTTTAAGATCATTTTATGTCTTCGTCTATTTCGTCGCTTTAGCGGTATACTCTTTATTCTTTTGAAAAAAACAAAAATTAGGATATTATATAGAATTAACATTGTCTTATGTTATGTGGTTTTTAAATACTTTGGAGTGACGGTATTATGTATTGGTACTATGACCATCCACCACAGTCTCGCACGCTGAGAAACGGACCGTTGTTTTGTGTTATTGCATACGTTAAATCCATTGTATTGTGTATTCAATCGGATGTTGTTTAGAACGTCGTGTTACGGTTTTGGGTAGGGTAATAATAATCTGTTTATATAGTGCTATGTCAAATAGTCGTATTTTATTATTGGGCTTTGTGCTGGGTCGACGACGGATTATCTGTTACTATTGGGCTTCGTAGTGGATTGATATGAATGGTTTTGTCGATGAGCATATTTTAAAAGAATATTAGCATAATATTTTAACATATCTGGATTGGTTGGTTTACCTATAAAACATAAGATTAAGATAAATGGTAATATTACATGTTAGTAATATATGACATATTGAGTTCACGATTTGAAATTTTATAATTATGCGACAATAGTAAATATTGCCAGTTATCTTTGGGTAAATGGTGATGTTACATGTTAGTTATACACGGTATATTGAAGATGTATTATTTGGAAATTGTGACATATGTCTTATATTATTTTGTTCTATGGGAAATTTTCGTCTAAGTTTTAGTAATAAAAATATGAAAAAGTGAGGAAAGAAAGAGAAATTGTTTTTTTAATTAAAATAGGGATTTTGTACCCCTATGTTTGGAATCACGAATACATTTCAATCTTACAATTGATAAAAAAATTTAGTTTCATAAAGTTATTTTTTTAAATTAAGATAATAATAGAAATTTTTAAGGCACATTTTTAGAGACTTCGGTATAATCATAGACAACACATTATGGAGATACTGTAATATTTTGATTAATTAAAATACACTATATACAATTCGATATTGATAGTAAATATGGTACATTATATTATAAGCCTTATCTAAGAGATTAAAAATAAGATTTGTATTAGATCATCACATGAGGGTTATATAGGGTTGGCTTACGTTTCATCTGTATACTGAATATTAGAATTTAGGGTGCAACATATCATTGTTATTGTATTATTAGAGGACGTCTAGACGTTAATTATCGCATTGAAACCTACAAAGAATGACAAGAAGAAGTCTAAGCCTATCAGCATACCACCTTTGAATAGATGTTAGTGTTTATCGTGCTTGATTAGTGTGATTGTTGTGTTTTTCTTTAGTTTGCATATCTAATTTTTTATTTCACCAGGAATTATATCAAAATCGGAGCAGTATGCACCAATTATTCCAAAACAGGTGTCAATATATCACCAATATGTCGATCTAAATCTCTTGGGCAGAGAAGGTCGTGCAATGTTGGCGAGGAAAAATAGACTTGAGATTATGAAATCTACTGCTTTACCTAAACCAAAAGAAAGAAATTCGGTTCAGAAATCTCCGGCGGTAAAAGATGGCTATTTTGCTGTCGTGGATTTAACTGAAACCGGTTAGTATAAAGTTTAGGTATTTAATTTTACATGGTTTTGATTCTTCGCGCTTGCTTTGATTACGTCTCTGACCTTGCGTTATTAGGAGACATATTATTATGACGACAGATATGCTTCCTATCTTTGCGAGTATTACGAAGCTTATATGTGGTTTGGAGAGCAAATAAGCGAGCGGTCGGTACGGCGTAGACCAGCTTTCACCATGTGCTGCCATAAAGCTAGGAAAATTTGATCCACCAACGCTTAAGGCACCTCCTAATACGTTACTACGATTGCTTTATAATAACGACGAGAAGAGGAATCATTTTAGGGAACATATGAGGACTTATAATATGATGTTTTCATTTACCTCGCTTGGGGGAAAGTGAATCATGATATAAATAATGGTACAGTGCCTTACGTTTTCCAGCTTTGTGGTGAAAATTATCATCTAATAAGAGATATGCTGCCAGACCCCACGAAGACTCCGTCGTATCTTCAACTTTACATTCACGATCCTGCTAAGAAGTAGCTAATAGAGTCACAACATATAAGTAAGTGATTTGTTTCTTAAAAACTCTAATGTTTTGTTTTTTTATATTCAGTAAATATTAACTGGGTCTAAGGCGATCTTATGACAGGAGCGCCGGATCTACTTCACAAATAAGAGAGGATGTCCTTGCATCCATTAAGAGGATGTTGGATGAGCACAATCCACATGTTAAAGCATTTAGAACCGCCTGTCAGAAGCTTTCAAGCTGCGGTGTTCAGCATAACGTGCGAGTTGTGCTAGCGGCCGATATAACAGCCGATGGAAGAACGTATAATCTTCCGATGGAAAAGGATGTTTCTGCCTTGGTTCCTGGTGATTTTGAACTAGCATCTCAGAAACAGGACATTATCATCGAGAGTGATTCGGGGAGGTTACAACGCATCAGTGAGATACATCCAGCGTACATGCCTTTGCAATATCTGTTGCTTATTGATATAGGTTTTATTGATAAGCACGGTAAAAAAAGGAAAAATGTTACAATGCGAGAGTTCTTTTCTTATCGTGTATTCGACAGGTATCAGGAGTCTCCTATAATCATGATGTTTGGGCGACTATTCCAGCAGTTTTGGATGATATGTATAATATGATCAAATCGAACAGACTTCACTTCATATTTCATAATCAAAAGAAACTGAGAGGTGAGTATTTTGATAAGATTGTTGCGTCTGCTGAAACCGGTGAAGATAGTTTATCAGAACAAGGAAAAAGAGTATATATTCTTGCGTCTTTCACCGGTGGGAAAAGATATATGATGCAGGATTATCTGGATGCCATGGCCATTTGCAAATACTATGGTTATCCCGACTTCTTCATCACGATTACCTGTAATCCGAAATGGCCTTAGATAACCAGGGTTTTAGAGAGACATCACCTGAAAACGGAAGATCGTCCGGATCTGTGCTGCAAAGTGTTTAAAATGAAACTTGATAATCTTGTGGAGTATTTGACTAAAGATAATGCACTGGGCCAAGTCAATTCAGGTATGAATCATATAGTCGTTTTCATGATGTTGTTGTCATTTTTTTATTATCCTTTTTTTCATTGCAGCCATGTATACGATAGAGTTCCAAAAAGAGGGTTACCCCATGCACATATGGTGCTTTTCCTACATCCTGATTCTAAACTTCCAACCGGTGATAACATAGACAAGTTCATATCGGCTGAGATTCCAGACAAAGAATTGGACCCTGTTCTCTATGGTATCGTAGGTGATCTGATGGTGCATGTGTCGTGTGTTGAATTTAACAGAAATAACGTGTGCATGAAAAATGGACAATGCATGAAATACTTCCCAAAGTCCTATAATCATGTTACAAAGATTGATGATGCTGGGTTTCCTATCTACAGACGTTGTTCTGATGAGAGGTCTATCAATAAAAAAGGATTTGAATGTGACAATAGGTACATTTTTTCTTATAACGCTAAACTGTCAAAGCGTTATCATGCTCATATCAACCTCGAATGGTGTAATCAGACGAGGTCAATTAAGTATATTTTTAAGTATATTATGAAGGGTCCGGATTTTGTCAAAGCTTCAGTTGAAAGCACAGATAAGGAGGAATCTCTCGGTGAAGAGGTTAAAGAGTATCTTAGCTGCAGGTAAGCATTTACAATGTTCTGGAAAATTCTAATTAAAAAATATTGGATGACTGAAAAAATATTAGTAAACATTTACAATATTGTGTAACTTCCCTTTTTGGATAATAAGTATATTTCAGCTTGTGAAGCGGTTTGGAGGATCCTGGCTTTCCAAACCCATTTTTGTACGACTAAGGTGGTGAATCTTACTTTCCACTTACCCAATCAACAGTTCGCTATCTATAATGAGAACGATCCTATTGACGAGGTTGTGAATCGTTCTTTGTTGTTGCGTTCCAAATTTGTTGCATGGATGGAAGCGAACGGTGAATTCCCAGAAGCAAGGGAGTTAACCTATGCGGAGTTTCCCACGCGTTTTGTTTGGATCGCAAGCACTAGAAAGTGGAAGCTTCGAGATATGGGGTTTGCCATTAGTAGACTTACATATGTACCTCCTCAGTTTGTGAATGTTTACTATCTTAGAGTTCTGTTTAATATAGTCAAAGGTCTGAGAAGTTTTGATGAGATTCGCACGGTTAATGGGGTTGTTCATGAGATGTATAAAGATGCATGTTATGCTTTAGGTCTGCTTGATGATGACAAAGAAATATATTGAAGCGATCAACGAGGCAAGTATGTGGGGAACGGGTAACTTTTTGAAGATTTTAATTGCTATAATACTGCTTTCCAATAGTATGGCCGCCCCTGTTCGAGTTTGGGATGCAACATGGAAGATCTTAACTGAAGATATATTGTATAAACTCAGGAAATCTAACAATAACGAAGGTATGTGTTAGGATCAACATCGAATTTTTAAAAACTTAATAGATTCCATCGACGATTGATTCTAACGCCATATATTTGGGATGTTTCTCTAGCCGTGTACATTCCCGATGAAGATCTGAAGATGATGGTCTGGCTAAAGTAGACAAATATTTGCGAAGGAATGGAAATTCTCTGGCAAATATTGATGGGATGCCTCATGCCGCAGATTTAATTATGGATAAAAATATCAATCATCTTATTCTTGACGAAAAATCTTATGATTGTGAAGCACTGAAGATTGAACATGCTAAGCTTCTGTCGACAATTACATCAGAGCAAAAGTGTATTTATGATGAAATTCTAGCTGATGTAGCTCATCATCGAGGAGGAGTGTTTTTTGTTTATGGTTTTGAAGGGACGGGAAAGACATTTTTATGGAGGACCTTAGGTTCTAAACTTCGTTCTCGAGGTCTGATCGTCTTGAATGTTGCATCGAGTGGTATAGCTGCTCTTCTGTTGGAAGAGGGTAGGACAGCTCATTCTAGATTTGGCATTCCTATAGCTGTCAATGAGTTTACTACGTGCTCTATTACTGCGGGATCGCACCAAGCAGAGCACATTAGGCAAACACAGCTTATAGTATGGGACGAAGCTCCGATGATGAGTAAGCATTGCTTCGAAACTTTGGATCGAACTATGAGAGATATACTCAAGTGCGATCAGATTTTTGGTGGCAAAGTCATTGTTTTTGGAGATGATTTCCGTCAGATTTTACCGGTCATTGTTGGAGGCAACAGAACCGAAACTGTATTATCAAGTTTAAATTCGCCTTACCTATGGCTGGAATGTAAGGTTTGTGAGCTAAAGACGAACATGCGTTTGATTGGAGAAGATACTGATGGACTTACGGAATTTTCTGACTGGATTCTCGATATAGGTAATGGAAAAATAAATGAGCCTAACGATGGAGAGGTAGAGATCGATATCCCTGACGATTAATTGGTTGGATATTGTGAGGATCCTGTTAAGCGGATTGTGCAGGAAGTTTATGGTCACAGTTATAGTACAGAGCGTAATCCCTAATTTTATCAAGGGCGGGATATACTGAGTCCACGTAATCAAGATGTTGTAGTGATTAATGTTACATGTTATCTCAAGTATCAGGTAATTATTATATATCCGTTTTTGGTATTTTGGATACTTATATGTAGTTTGTTTTAAAATTGGTCTCATGTGTGTAGGTGTCGAACGTTCTTATCTCAATTCGGATAGTATTGATACTTCGTATACAAGTAAACTCGATGACGTCGTCTACACTCAAGAGTACCTGAATAGTATTAAGATCTCTGGTTTACCGAATTATGATCTGAAGTTAAAGATTGGTGCTCCAATAATATTGCTCAGAAGTATAGATCATAAAGGTGGTTTGTGCAATTGAACCATACTGCTTGTCACTGGTGAGTCATGTCATCGAAGCGAAACTTATCATAGGTGAGAAGGTTGGGCAGAAGGTTTTACTACCGAGGATGTTTGTTACACCACCAGAGACGAGATTTCCTTTCCGAAAGCGGCGCAGGCAATTTCCGGTTTCTGTTGCTTTCGCTATGACTATTAACAAAAGCCAGGACAGACTCTGCAGAGAGTTGGTTTGTACTTACCAAGACCTGTATTTTCGCATGGTCAACTATATGTCGCTGTGTTTAGAGTGGCAACGAGAAAAGGATTGTGTATACTGACAACTGATGAAAACGATAAACCGAAAAACAGTATGATGAATGCTGTCTACAAAGAAGTTTTTTAGAGTATTTATAATTTATGTCTTTGATTTTTAACTAATACTTTGAATTTTTGGAAAAATAATAGGTTGTTTAAGAGTTTGGGTTTGGATTTCTTTTTTTCACTTATTCTATATTTTTTCGTTTATATAATAAGTTTTTTGGATGCTCATAACTTTTTGTTGACATAAAACATGTCCGTGCTAGGCGGTTTATGCCGATTTATTAAATAATTTCCACAAATCAGAACCAATTATTACATTAAAACTCCAGTTCATTGCAGGATTATTGACTGTTACAATCATCGACCAATAATATTCTTTTTAAGTCTCGAATTGTATTTTATGCGATTTTTAGTTTTCAATAAATAATTATGTTGAGGAGTTTTAATTTATGGCTCATTTCTCTCCCAATTGCCCAATCTTGTTTCTTCGTCAGAACCCTAGTTCAACTCCGTCCGTTTGAATTTCCCAATGAGTTTTATCGCTTTATCACCATATCAATTTAATTTCTTTTTGTTTCTCGTGGGTCTGTAAAACGTCCCTTATGACATAACACAAATGAGGTAATGAAACGTTTGTCATCATGTGTATCCCTGATGATAGAACATGCATGATCTTGTCTTGCAGTTTCCTGTGCTGGAAACGAGTCTAATTACTTCTCTGAATTGTCTTTGATTACTCCCAATACTTGTCCTGCAGTTTCCTAGTCACTACAGAATTAAGATAATCTTAATTACCTCTTTGAAATATCCCTGATGCAAGAACACAAATGAGATTATCCGGTGTTTCCTTAGTCAATTTAGAATCAAAGTAATCTTAATTACCTTTATGAAATGTTCCTGATGCCATAACGCAAATGCGATCTAAAATGGGGTCACTAATGCTGTCACATGAATGAAAATCTAGAAGACAGTCAATGATGCTTGAGATCTGAACTGAAAAGCCAAAAAGAAATTATCAAATGCTAGAACGCAAATAAGGTAATCATAATTTGCTTGGAACGTTGCTAATTCTACAACGAAAATGATAAATGAGATTGTCCATGTCCTAGTCTTGGAACTAAAATAAAATGCTTTAAAACAAGGTAATCATAATTATCTTTCTGAAATGTCCCTGATGATATGACACAAAGCTTGTTCTGTGGTTTCTTAGTCTCTTGAGCTATTAATCTCAGGTAATCTGACTTACCTCTCTACGATGTCATTAACGCTAGATTACAAATGACGTTCTGAGGCATTTAGGTTCTTGTGAATCACTATACCACCACCACTTGGCTAAATCATTATTCTCTTGAACCTTGTGCTTTCTCAAAATTCTGAGGAAATACTATAATCGTTATCGTTTCAATTTGAGATTTTAATTCTAATCGACATGATTTTAGGTTATTCTCAAAGATGTTATCACCACTACAATAATTTACTAAAATGGGCTACCGATTTTTCTATAGTTTGAGGGACTAATATGTTGTGAAAATAACTAAGGCTAGGGATAACGACTGATAGAATCTGTGGCCTCACGCTCCACGCTAAATTTTATATGTTGCCAATATGTAGTTATCTCGCAACAGATTCGCGAGAGCAATAGTTGTAGCTGATAGTGACGGAATGGCTACAATGTGTTCTGTTGCTTATTAGCAATGGTTTTAGTTAAAGATTGTTCATGTCTAAGTAGCTACTAAGTTAACTTTACCAAATTTTGTAACTAATGTAGTTACTGTTTTGGTGACAGATTATACGTGGCTAAAATTATGTATTAAGCTACGGCCACAGTTTTAGCTAAATTTGTGTCAAAAATAGTTATCCACACCTGTGCAATTAGCTACAGATTTCATTGTTGATAGTTAAGCTAAAAATATTTTGTTTTCAATACAAAAATAAAAGCATATAAATGTTTCCAAAATATTATATTTAATAGAATATGAATCCGAAATTTCTAAAACATGATAAGAATGTTACACATAAGCCAAATCAAAATATATAAAGACCCTCTGCTCGTTGGTGGTGCTAGCTGGGGATGGAGAAGGGTAGATTGAAGCATCGTTAGCTGTCTGTGAGCGAGGCTGCTTTGATGGGTTAGGCACTGGTTGTACTATGACTTCTGTCGCTTCACACAAAGCTGGAATTTGATTGCTTATAAGCTTCACCAACTTCAGTGAGATTGATCACATCTTGCTCCAAACGAGCTTGGTGAGGAAGCACAACAGCCGTTGGATCATGGGGTCCAAACTTTCCATTTGCATTGTTCGAAGTCCAAACAACATCCCCTTTTGATTTTACTATCTACAACAAACCAGAAACAAACAAAAAACATAACAAAATAATGAAACATTTATTATCTTTTTAACCAGTCACAACAAATATTTCATTAGATAAAAGAGCAAGTGTCACTAAACTGTTTGCCATCTTTTATTAGCAATCAATGAAAGATTTGTATAAACCAAAAGAAAGAGGAACGATATGAAAGACTTTTATAAACCAAAGGAAAGAGGAACAATATCATATATAACAATGATGCAATGGTCGTTTTATCATCGAAAAACTGTTGCGTCTACTCAATATGAAAACACAAAACAAAAGAAACAAAAAATTCCAGAAACATTACCGAATAAAAAGCCTCATCTCGCATCAATGATGCTACGCTGTGGAGAGCCTAGTGGTGTACACGGATTAGGGTTATGCGAGCCAGAAGATGCTCCTCTTCCGACATAACCTGTTGATTCATCCTACAAAGGAAACAAAATTGAATCAAAGTCATGTAAAGTAGAATCGGATAAACAGAAAATTGCAGAGCAGAACTGAATAGTTAAAGAAGAATAGTTCAAAAAACTTAGCTAAAATGTATAGATTCAAAGAACAATCCCTAAAACGATTTCAGTGTAAGAAATAGTCATTACGGGAAAAAACCCAATAGCATAATTTCAATCGAAACACAGAGCTATAATGAATGATCAAACCTTATATCGATTTCCCTGTACAAACATCATAAACCATATATCGATTTCAGAGTAATAAACAGTCGTTACCTATATCCCAGTAGCAAAGTATACAAAAACAGCAAAGCTTCAGCGAACAATTGAAGCTTAAATCGATTTCACACATCCAAAATATCAGAAGACTGAAAGCAGATTTAAACCCTAAATCAAATTCTCCCACGAACGAACAAGATTGAAAGAAGAATAATTAAACCCTAATTTGAACACAAGTCAGCGATTTAAGAAGAATTGTACCTTAGCAAGGAGAGAGCGATGGTTCTGAAGCAGAATCAAACGTAAGAAGAAAAGAAGATTTGGCATCTGACAAAGAGAGAGATTGTAAGGTTATTATAATCGGCGCTTACCCCGCGAAGGAGAAGAGGGAAACATATTTGGCATCTGAGAAGTTCACGAAAGATAAGATTTCATGAAATTGTTTTGCGTAAATTGAAATTTTTGAAAAAATTTAGCCCAAAGTTTTGAGGTCACCTTGAAAAGTTTGGCGGTGGCGGAGCTTTCTATGAGAAAAAAAAATTGAGAGAGTTTATGGAGTTCAAGACTTTAAGTAAAAAATTTGCTAACAAAAAAAATAGAGAATTTGGGAAAATTAATCTATTTTGAAACTAAATTTGTCCTACTATACCTTTCTCAGATTTAATCGGAAAATTAGTATTTTAATTAATGATAATCCTATAATACTCTCAATTATCTATTTAATTATTACCATTATTAATGAATATGTCATACCATAATTTATGTTATTATATATAACAAAAAAAAATACATAAATCCTAATAAAATCAAATAAAAATAATAACACTTTTTCGTCTTATTTTTCTCTGTCAAAATTCATCTTCTTCCTCATTTAATTTTTTCAACACTTCATCTTCTTCCTTTTCCTTTAATTCATTTTTTTCTCTATATCAATCTATAATTCTGATCTTCTATTTTAGAATCTCACAGATTATAATTGGTATGTATTTTAGATTATTTACAATTTCTTTTCGTTTGATCGTTTTAGTCTATACTCAAAAACGAAGGCACCCAACCGCCTAATCGGCCGTCTAGGTGCTCGGCGTAAGTTTTCCGCGGCGAACTGATCCAAATCCAGGTTAGACGCTGAAGCGAATTGAAGACGAATAAATCCACAGAATTCCTAGTATACCGCGTTAATCCGCATAGGTCTGCATATGAAAACTCAAAACTTTTAAAAACTCGTTTTTGTATGTTATAAAACAAAAATCAAGTATGGTTATGATATATTTACAATATTAGAGTGGAAATACAAGGGAAAAACATAAGAAAATGTTGAAAAACTGAAAATCTTACCCGACGGCCGTGAATTAAGGTTGCAGATGAAAATGAAGAAGATGAGTGCAAAAAAACACTTTTGCCTTTCATTAAAACAAAAAGAAAAAATTCACCGTAACGTAGTATGATATACTCGAACCTAAGAGCTGTGAGAACAATATGACATCCTAAACCATTACACCAAACTAATATTTCTTGGAATGATAACGATCTATATGTTTATATTATATAAACAATACAATTCGCCAAAATGTAACACAAAACACTCGAACAGAAGACCATTGTCAACTTCAAATCAAACTAAACCACTAGACGAACTGATAGTTCATAGCAAATAACCGTAAGATAGAAATTTGCAGATATGCATAATATTATCTTGACACACACTTAGTAGATCTGAGATTTTCTCTGATTTTCGTAACCAACTTACCTAGAATGCACAATATAAGCAGGTGGAACGTATAGAATGAGGAAGAAAGCGTGTCGTGATCTCACGTATGACGAGTAGTTAAAGGAAGAAAACGAGTTATAATCAGAGTTATGGTGAATACTTAAAGTTAAAACACAATCGCACATGTATTCTACCCTAGGAAAATCGTACAAATATAGTTAGAAGGTATATTTTAATTTTGGCACAAGATAGAGCAATAGTTAGAAATGAAAGTGTATGTGTTATACCGAACGTGTATGATAGAGATATAGATAGAATACATATTCTACTTTACCTAAAACAAAGAGTACAAGTTAGAAAACGTTATCTAACCACATGTATAATTTAGTTGTCTTGGTATAAGATTTGTTCTTCGTATTCTATATCGCAGAGCTTTCATCAGAATACATATTATGCGCCAAGATAAAAGAAAAATATGCATTCTACCTAGGTAGAGCAAATTTCAAAAACAAAATGTTTAACTATGATTTTTAAGAAATATGAGAAACAAAAATATGTTTATGAATGATTGATTCCTATTTTATGATTTCCATATTTTTTATTTTTTAAAAATTTATTTTTAATTTCCGTTTTTTGAATAAAGGCAAAGTAGACTAAAAACAAGAAAGGTGTAATTGGACAAATTGTGTTTTCGTGTGGACTAAAACCCCAAAAATCCCAAAAAATATAAGATTTTTGGAATGAAATATAGGTTTGAATTTAATGTTAATTATGTTAAATAATTTATAGTTACAAATTAAGATTTTATAATTAATGATTAGAAAATAAAGTTTTGTATTTGGAATTTAGAATTTGTGATTAAGGGATAAAAGTTTGGGTGCAAAGTTTAAGATTTAGGTTTGGATATATGGTTTGGAGTTTGAGGTATAAGATTTGTGATTATAATAATGTTTATATACAAAAGTTATAATTAAAAAAAAATGAAGTTTGTATTAATGATTAAAAGTTTAAAGTTTTGTATTTAGAATTTAGGATCAACCATAACCCTAAATCGAAAACCCCAAACTCTAAATCTTAAATTTAAAATCTTTGACCTTTAATCCTAAATCTTAAATCTGTAATAGTAAACTCTAAACTCTAAACTCTAAATCCTAATTCTAAATCATACAAACAAATATGCTCAACTTTAAATTATAAACTCAACATATAATTGACATTTGTAGACTATTTAATAAGTTTAGTAATATTAAATTATTTATTAGTAAACTTTTGATTATACATTCAGAGAGATTCAATCCCAGAACTTTTTAATGATTTATAATTTAGTAGTTTATTTAGATTTAATACTTAAATGAAATGTTATCTATTTTTTTACATAATTATTTTAATCTTCTTATTTCATTCTACATTATTCTTAACAAACTAATTTATTATTTTTTTGGTTATTCTACAAATTACCTACACTTAAACCAAATGAAGTTATGCATTTGACAAGCATCCACACTATTTTTATTCTTATTGATTGGCTTAATTTCAAATTTCAAATTATTAAAAATATTAATATTGTTAACTAAAGAAAATTCAATAGTTTTTTAAAACTAATTTCAAAGTTAAATAAATAATATATGCTACGTGTGTGACAAATGTTTCACAATAACATTAAAAAGAAAGCCTAGCTACATCAATTTTGTTGCTACTTTTTTTGTGATATCCTCGACATACTGGCGACAATATGTATGTTCTTGCTAATTAGTTATAAAATATTTATAGCTATTTGTTGTAAGTTGAATATTTATAACAACAACTTATCTCTAGTTAATACGTAGCTATTTAGCTACAAAATGTCTACGGATTTCATATGTAGTTATATAGCTATAGATAACTACAAATTTGTCACGGATTTAATTATTACATGTTCTCTTGCCATCTTTCGCTATTTCTGTAGCTAATAATTTTGGATACGAAAATGGTTATCGCCAATCCACATCAATTTCAACAAATTCTTGTAAGAATGCAACACAGAAGTCCTATTCATACCATTACTGCAGCTGCAACCGAAAATGGAAAAAAAAGATTAAACATACTTACAAATATAAATGTTCAATTCGAAAACCGAAAATTATCATGTAATAATACTTATTTTTAATACCTCTAAAAACAAATCTTTGAAAATTTGTATACTTTTCAAATATTCCACATATATAAATGTTCAATACAAACCAACGATTTAATAAACAGAACAAAAACTTAATATGATTATATTAAAAATGTTATTTTAATAATCCAAACAAAAACATAAAACTCACAATATGTATTGAGATTCTTAAAAACTCCATTTAAAAAAAATGAGGCAATCTTAATTACCTCGGATATTGTTCTTCTTTTTCATCTATTTCTATTTTTTTTTTGTTTGATCCATTTTTTTACCTCTCTTCATTACAAAAGCACAAAGAAAGATTTAAAAGAATAATTATTTAACAAAGTAGTGGTGGTATAATAATTACCAATTCCTACTTAAAAATAATTTACTATGAAATAATATAACGGTTATTGTTTTGGAATTTGAGATTTTAATTATAATCAACATAGTTTTGGGTTATTCTTTTTTTTTTGCCAACAAAGATAATCAAACTAAAACGGTTCAGTAATCTAAACCGGAGGGATATAATCTATATTAACGATTTTCAAAAGAGAAGCTCGAGCACTACGTGCCAACTTGTCCGCCTTCAAATTTTTCGCGCGTGGAATAAGTGTGATAGTAAATGTATAAAAAACACCTTTCGTATCTGAAATTCCTCAAAGATGTTTTCGCAAGAATGTAACACTCATTGAATCCATTACTGCAGAACATAATTCATATTCCTACCATTACTGCAGCTGTAACCGAAAAAAAGTAAACAAAGTACAAATATGAATGTTCAATTTGAAAACTGAAAATTATAAAGTATATACTTGTGAATCCCTTAAAACACAAGTATTAAGCTATTATTTTTACCTCTCTCTCTTTTATCTCTTTTTGGTTTATCATATTTATTTTTTGATGTGGACATAGGACCGGACCAAGACCAGGCAACCGAAGTTCCAGTCACGAGGTTAGCGCCAAGGACCATATCAGGCACCAAGGCCCTTCAACAAGAATTCAACCAGGCCGTGGCACAACTTATTACCCAAAGGGAATTTGAAGACATCACAGCCCAGCTGGATGGACTTTCACTCTCACCAATGGAAAAGGCCAAGGAAGAGGAGCCAAGCCCGGCCCGGGAGGACAAAGATAAAGAAATGGACGGCTGGCTCATGTTGAAGCCTCAAGAGCAAGCCATGCTGTTTTCCATTTCTCCACAACCTTAGGAACAACAACAACTTGAAGGAGAAGAAGCAGACAACACAGAGTTCACACAAAAATGGCCAGTTTTCTCCTTCTATTTTCAGCGCCTAAATCAAAGAGAGAATCAACATTCCTTAATCAGAATCCGAGCAATCAGTCCAGGCCAAGGTATTATTTAATTTTAATTATCTTTGACTAATAAATTTTTGTGTTTGATTTTTCTTGATTTCAGCCTTACATTATTGCATTTTCCCTTTTAATAGTCTAAGGCCAATTGTTAGGCCAATTTTCGATTTTTGTTTGAATTTCCCATTAAATGTAATTTGCTTCAAAGTCCCTAGAAGGGCAAAGCTGATGGACTCTATATAAAGTCCCATTGCAGATGTGTGTTTTTTTCAACCTTGATCAATGAAATATCACACTTTCTTCAATGAAAACTTTGTTCAGACTAAGTCCAATCCGGGATTGTCCTTTGTTTATTGTTTGTTGTATCAAGGCTCATTCATAAGTCTTGTGGTGCTCATCGATCCATCTGTTCAGGCCACTTGTGGATTCAAGTCCAGTTTGAACGATCCATCTATTTTCCTAAGGTAGAAAGAGGTACACAGCCAGCTACCTTCCGATCCGCCCATCGCTCACGCCCATTTCCCCCAATCCGGCTAAAGATTCACACAACCAGCAGCCTAACCTTCATTCTTCCACCCGCGGTGTCTTTTCTGTAAGATCAAGGCTTTGATCTTATATCAACTGGTATCAGAGCTTAATTGCTCCTATCCATCAGGTTGTATCCATCCAACCTAATCTCTTTCAATTCTGTTTTATTGTTTTAATTATCAAAAAAAAAAACAAACTGTTATTGATGTTTCCCATTGTCATTTCCCTTTTATAAATCTATACAAAAAAAAAAAAGAATATTCATCTCACCTTTGTGTTTCAGGACCAGGAAAAAGAAGTGGAGAAGAACGGATCGGTCGTGCCATACCTTTCCAACACAAATCCGCAAAACACTACTCAAACTGATCGAGAAACATGGGTGAAGCTCATCAGCCCTCACTAGCCGAACTTATGGCGGCTATTACCGGCATCAACGGCCAGCTGATTGGCATCACGGTTCGTCTAGACCAAGTTGAACAAAAACTGACCTGGGAGACCGATAGCACCGAAGGCGAGGAAAGTGTTCAACAAACCCGAGGGTTTGTACCACAGCGACAACCCCGGCACCACAAGCCGAACTACAACCAGAGGCATGATCATGCCACGAATAGTGATAACCCTGGTCCAGCCAACGGCCAAGGCCATGCAAACCAGCACCCGAACGGTGGACAACAACCGAACCCGTGAGGCCCGCTCATACGTCACGACGAAGACGACGAACCTTGGCAAGGCAGGAAGGATCTCAAACTGACCCCTCCTACATTCGCAGGACGAATCGACCCAACAGCCTACCTGGACTAGGAACGGCGCATGGACTACATCTTGAGTTCTACCATTACTCGGAGAACAAGAGGGTGTCCCTTGCTGCCCCCAACTTATCGATAATGCTTTGGCATGGTGGGATCGAGAGGTGGCCGATCGGAGGAGGCGCCGGCTACACCCCTTTCACTCTTGGGCCGACATGAGCTATCTCTTGAGGAAGTGATATGTTCCGGCTTACTACCACCGAGATATACAAAAGCGTTTCAGAAAGCTTACCCAGGGAAACAAGACCGTTGAGGAGTACTTTGAAGAGTTTGAAACTATGAAGAACCGGCTTGAAGTGGATGATGCGCCGGAGACACTGATGGCACAGTTCCTAGATGGACTCCGCATAGCCAGAAAGGTGGAGAGACAACCCTATGGCGACTTAGAAGAGTTGCTTCACCTGGCCACCCAGGCCGAGCAACACATCAAGAGGAAAGCAAACTCCACCAGCCGTGCCATAACTAACTGGAACCCACCTCCTCAGCATGGGTTAGACAAGGAAAAGGCAACTGAAGCCGTGTTTAAATTCAAGAAGACTACGTCCGATTTCAACAAGGGTACAGCATCCGGTTCCAATCCAGCATCAGCCCAGCGGTCCCGAGATGTTACCTGTTTCAAGTGCAAGGGGAAGGGACACTACGCTCGGGAATGTCCAAACCAGCGGGTCATGACTATCCGCGGCGATGGAGAATATGAATCCATTATGAGGTCGAGCTGGAGTTAGAAGACTCTGAGGAAGAGATTACCGACTACCTTGAAATGGGAGAATTGCTAGTCATTAGAAGAGCACTCAGCACCACAGTTGACCTGGAAAAAATACAAAGAGAGAATATTTTACATTCTTGGTGCACCATCAAAACCAAGGTATGTAGCTTGATTATCGATGGAGGCTCGTGTACTAACATGGCAATCATGTACTTGGTTGATAAGTTAGGTCTTAAGGTGACCAAAAACCTGCATCCCTACCGCCTTGGATGGTTGAATGATGAGGCTGAGCTTAAGATCGGTGAACAAGTCATCATTCCATCCAGCATACGGGAGTACGAGGACCAAGTGCTATGTGATGTTGTCCCCATACAAGCGGGACACCTCTTGTTGGGTAGGCCCTAGCAGTTTGACAAGGAGGCTCTTCACGATGGACGGACCAACTATTATAATTTCATGCATAACGGCAAGAAACACAACCTCGCTCCATTGACCCCACAAGAAGTCCACAACATGCAACATGCCATGAGCAAAGTTACAAAGGTAAAATCAACCAATCTTCTTATATCACCTAGACGTGCTCTTAAAGCAGTTGGACGAACAGGACAGTTGCTACTCATGATCTTTAGGAAAAATATGTTTTCAGGTAGTGAAGAAACCGAGCTACCAAAGGAAGTCCAACACTTATTGGAGACATTCAAGGATGTTTTTCCCGAGGATATTCCTGCTGGCTTACCACCTATCTGGGGGATTGAGCATCAGATAGATCTTGTACTCGGAGCTCCCCTACCGAACAGGCCAGCTTACAAAGTTAACCCGGAAGAAGCCAAGGAGCTGGAGAGATAAGTCCAAGACCTCATGTCCAGAGGCTACATCCGTGAGAGCCTCAACCCATGTGTGGTACCTGTTTTACTTGTCCCTAAGAAAGATTATACTTGGCGAATGTGTATTGATTGCAGGGAAATAAACAATATTATCGTGAAGTACCGCGATCCGATACCCCGACTAGATGACATGCTAGACGAACTCAGTGGAGCTACCATCTTCTCCAAGATTGATCTAAGGAGTAGCTACCATCAAGTACGCATGAAAGAAGGGGATGAGTGGAAGACGGCTTTCAAGATCAAGAGAGGTCTATACGAATGGTTAGTCATGTCATTCGGCCTTACCAATGCCCCCCAGCACGTTCATGAGGTTAATGAATCATATTTTGAGGTCTTTCATTAACAACTTTGTGGTGGTATATTTCGATGATATTCTCATTTATAGTTTGAACTTAGCTGATCATCTTATCCACCTTGAGCTTGTTCTTAAGACACTTAGAGAAGAGAACCTATATGCAAACCTTAAGAAATGTACCTTCTGCACTAATCAGGTAGTTTTCTTAGGTTTTGTTGTAAGTTCGCAAGGGCTTAAGGTTGATGAGGAGAAGATCATGGCGATCCAGAATGGCCAATTCCAACAACGATTAGCCACGTGAGGAGTTTCCGTGGACTCGCCATCTTTTACTGCCGCTTTGTGAAGGATTTTAGCATTATAGCCGCACCCTTTACCTTAGTGATCAAGAAGGACAAACCGTTCAGCTGGGGCCCAGCACAAGAAGAAGCTTTCAACCGGCTCAAGGACAGCCTTACCCAAGCTCCAATATTGGTTTTGCCTAACTTTGGCAAGACATTTGAGGTTGATTGTGATGCCTCAGGTAGAGGTATTGGAGCTGTGCTTACTCAAGGAGGAAAGCCTGTGGCATTCTTCAGTGAGAAACTCAGTGGAGCAGCCCTCAACTACCCCACATATGACAAGGACTTCTATGCGTTTGTACGGTCGCTTGAAACATGGCAGCATTACTTACTTTCCAAGGGGTTTGTCATCTATACCGACCATGAGACTTTGAAGCATCTGAGAGGTCAGACTACACTCAAAAAGAGACATGCAAGGTGGTTGGAGTTCATTGAAACATTCCCCTACGTGATCAAGTATAAGAAAGGCAAGGAGAATGTTGTGGCAGATGCACTTTCAAGAAGACATGCGCTGATTTCAACCATGGAAGCCAAGGTTTTGGGTTTCGAGCATCTTAAGGAAGAATACGATTCTGATCCGGACTTTGGAGACACATTCAAGAAATGCAACCGTGGAGCCATTGGACCATATTACAACCATGATGGGTTTCTATTCCGAGACAAGAGGCTGTGTGTGCCATAAGGAACCATGTGTGAACTAATACTTAGAGAAGCACATGGAGGCATTTTGATGGGACACTTTGGCATAGATAAGACCCTGAGCATACTGTCTGAACATTTCTACTGGCTGCACCTTAAGAGAGATGTGGAACGGTTATGCACCAAGTGCATCACATGCCTCCAAGCCAAATCCAGATCACATCCTCATGGACTCTATATTCCTTTGCATATACCTAACATGCCTTGGGTAGATGTTTCCATTGATTTTTTCTTATGTCTGCCCAAGATCTATCACAAGGACTCAATCTTCGTTGTAGTGGACCAATTTTTCAAGATGGTCCATTTCATCCCGTGTGCACAAAAAAACGACGCCACTCAAATAGCAGATTTGTTCTTCAATCATGTGGTGAAGTTGCACGGTCTACCGAGAACCATCATCTCAGACCGGGACCCAAAGATTTTAAGCTATTTCTAGAGGACCCTTTGGCGGAAGTTGGGAACAAAACTTCTATTCTCAACAACTTGCCATCCTCAAACCGATGGCCAAACCGAAGTGGTAAACCATACCCTATCCACTCTATTAAGAGAAACGGTTGGTAAGAACTTGAGAAACTGGCTTGACTGTTTACCATTATGGAATTCGCTTATAATAGAGTACCCCATTCAGCCACAAAGTTTTCTCCATTTAAAGTTGTTTATGGCTTTGAACCACTGACACCACCTGATCTTAAGCCATTTCCCCAAGAAGAGTTTGTGAATCATGATGCGGAGACCAAATCCGAGTTAGTCAAGAAGTTACATGAAAAAGTCTGGGACAACTTGGAAAAGAAGACCGAGCAATACAAGAAGCAAGCTGATAAAGGCCGAAAGGAACTTATTCTAGAACCAGGCAATTGGGTTTGGGTACACATACGCAAGGAATGATTTTTAAACGAGAGGAAGTTCAAGCTAGCCCCACGAGGAACCGGCCCTTTCAAAGTGCTCAAACGAATGGGAGACAATGCCTACCAGCTAAAACTTCCAGGTGATATGAATATATCCTCTAGTTTTAATGTTGCTGACCTATCTCGATTTGAAATGTCAAAAACAGTTCTGAAGTCAGAAGCTTCTCAAGAGGGAGGGAATGATGTGGACATAGGACCGGACCAAGACCACGCAATCCAAGTTCCAGTCATGAGGTTAGCCAAGGACCAGATCAGGCACCAAGGCCCTTCAACGAGAATTCAACCAGGTCATGCCACAACTTATTACCCAAAGGGAACTTAAAAACATCACAGTCCTGCTGGATAGACTTTCACTCTCACCAATGGAAAAGGCCAAAGAAGAGGAGCCAAGCCCGGCCCGGGAAGACAAATATAAAGAGATGGACGGCTGGCCGATGTTGAAGCCTTAAGAGCAAGCCATGCTGTTCTCCATTTCTCCACGACCTTAGGAACGGCAACCACTTGAAGGAGAAGAATCAGACAACACGGAGTTCATGTTAGATCGTTGTTTCAGAAATTACAGATGCAGATCAATCACATGTATATGTAAACGTAAACTTTATTAAGTTAACAGTAATAGAGATACAAATGGTTACAAATAGAAAATAACTAACTTGATATTTTCTCCTTCTTCGAGATTCGAATAGAGTTTTGTTTGATAGAGGCTTGCAGACGCAATCTCCTAAGACAGAATTTTGCCTCTACGGTGGTGTACGCAGCTTCAGTGAGCGTCTATCTTGCAGGATTCAATTATCGATCTCTAAAT
>KE154967.1:39302-59296 GCA_000411075.1 Sisymbrium irio | reverse complement strand
CCTCCTGGAGCAGCACCGCCAAAGCCTCCACTAGCTGTGGCTAAAGCGGCGAAGCCACCAGTTGGACTAGAGGATGCCCCGGCGAATCCCCTACCAGCTGAAGCCATGGCGGCAAAGCCACCAGTGGCACTAGACCCAGCAGCTGCAAAACCACCAGAGGCTGGTGCACTCGGGAGGCCGCTTCCTGGATTAGAGCCACCAAATCCAGTGGGAGAACCAAACGTAGCTCCAGGGAGACCAGCACCAATCTGCCTCGACTGCCCAAATGAACCAAGTACCGATCCTAGAGCTTGTTGTCCTCCACCAATCTGCGACGGTTGGCCAAATCCGCTCTGAGGTTGGCCAAATCCGCTCTGAGTGGGAGCTTGAGGAGGCGTTGTTGAAAACCCACCAAAACCTGACGGTTGAGATGGTTGAGGATTTTGAAAATTGAATGATGCAGGTCGGAATAGCTCGCCACTGGGGACTGTCATATTGAAAGGATTACTTGTTGTTGTTGTTGTAGCATTACCAAAGGGACCACCAAATGGATTTGCTTTGGGAGCAGTCGGGTTTGGAGTCGACCCAAGCCCAAAACCTCCAAAACCACTCATACTAAGTTCAGTTGTCTGGCTAGACTCTGGAGCTTCTTCGTCCATTTCATCTTCCTGTGTATCTACAATGTCCTTTTTCTCACCAAATGAACTTGCAGAAGTTGATAAGGATGCAGGGAAAGAGACAGGTGTTGACGGTAGCTGTTGCGCCTGAGAACTACCTGGCCAACTGAATGAAGGCGGCACCATGCTTACGGGAGTAGACTGTGTTCCGGATGATCCAGACAGGAACCCAGATGAACTGACAGGGGTTACTGTAGTCTCTGAGTTTGAAATTTCACTTTTCACCGGCAGTAGTTCAGTCTGTGACTTTGTTACCTCTGCTACAGGATCTACAGTGCTTCCCCTACTTAGAATTGACGAACTTTGAGCCTCTGGTTTTTTAGGTTCTGAGACTGGCTCTGTAATGGACACAGCAGACGATTGGATGGAAACTTGAGGAGACTGAAACGCGCCAGGAGGGGTGGAAGTAATTGGGGCAGTCAAAGATGAGGAAGTTGATGAAAACAAACGATTACTATCTGTTGGGGAACTGGTTGCAGAGACCAGATTAGATGACACTTCTGATGCTGTAGAAGCTGGTGGGAAAAACGAAGATTGGCCTGCTGAAGATGAGACAATGTCAGGGGATGATGCAGACAAAGCTGGTAACTTGAAAGAGAAACCAGTTGTGGGGCCAGGTGATGGAGAAGGTGCTGACGTAGCTGCTTGATTGAGATCAAAACTGGCACTGGTCAACGATTTACCAAATGGAACACTGAGTCCCGTTGCTGGAACTGAAACTGTGGATGTCGATGTGACAGAAAACGTTTGAGAGACTGATGCTGAGCTAATGGGAGTAGATGTTGGAACTGAAACTGATAACAGCAGGGTCATTGACCAGACATTAAAGTTGCTATAGTTGACTATTATGTTAATAATCGAGATATAGTCAAAGAATATATACCTGACTCTTGCGTAGAGGATGGCAATGAAGGTGATGATGGTGTACGTAAGGTGGAGACAGAATCAAGTGACGTGCTAGACAAAGGTGAAGATGACACTGATACCGTTGCAGCAGGGAAAGTTACTTTATCACCAGGGAAATTGCTACCGGTATTAAAACCAAACAGCGATTTTACAGGTGAACTAGATGCTGGTGCACCAGTAGACATCGATGATGGTTGGATTCCAGAAAACATATTTGCCTTGCCTTCAGAAAGTTTAACGTCTCCAGCCTTCTTTTCTAACTGTCCAAATACAGTCGGTGTCTTTGTATCCTTATTCTGCGATGAAGCAGATTCCTGAGCATAAGAAGCTGTACTGTTCGATTGATTTCCAGACCAATTGAAACTTGGCTTTGATGCAGATACTGGAGAGAGGGTAAAGGGACTGTTAGATTGTGGCATTAGTGGCCTTGATCTGAACGGCGTTGATTGAGCTTCAGATGTGCCTTGCTGGAATGATTCCCTTATCCCTGCTCATATTGATTAGATACTCAAACCAGAGAAGTGTAACGCATACGAATGAAACACAAAAACATTCTTCAAGACCAAATTAATGAATTCCACAGTAAATCTTAGCTTACCTTTATTCGAGGAGACTACAGGTGATGCATGATCTTTCAGGCGAAGCAGTGATTGGTCCTGTGTATTAACTGTAGACCGTACTCTCTCACTCGACAGAGTCTGCTGGTTCATACCCGTCTTCTGTTGCTCCTGCAGAAGCATCCTTTTGACAGTTGTTTTCGGAGGCTCAAAAGCAGCCCAATTCTGCAAACAGGCCATAAAAAGTAGAGACAAGCGTGAAGTACACCATAGATTAAAGCGTGCATTATATTGTGTGATCTGGACTAAATTAAACTTTTTCTTTACCCTGTCTAATGATTCTCTCCTCCTCCTGGCAGTTTCAGGGTCAGAACTTTTCATACCAGATGAGTGACGTTGCCTTGACTGTGCATTTATACTTGCAGGAATAGAAGAGAGTAATAGGTTTTTCGCTGAAGATGCATTTTTTACTTTTACAGCATCTGGCGAGCTGAAAGACGCATCATAATGGATCCCAATTGTCTCAAACAACTCCTGCTTCACATTCTTTTTGACAGGTGAATCGATTTTCAAAAATGTCATTTGTTTTGAGAGACAGTCAGAGAGTTGCTCAGCAGCTGCCAACTGGGAACTCATTGTGTTATGAAGGCTATGAAGGGATTGCACACGTCTGCAGAGAAAATCAACTCAAAGGTAGTAAGGGGAATTTATGGCCAACTAAAAACAACTTCTTGTGATGGGTTTTTTCTTCTAATATTTCACAACCACGAATTATACCTTGAAGGAGCAGACCTGTTTGGCACACCTCTTCGGGCTAAAGGAAGTCCTCCATCCTCTTGGTAGCGATCGAGTTCAAGCCGATTAAAATATCTCTCTAATTCAATCAGTTGATGAGTCAAATCCTGAATGGGAAACGTAGAAGATAAATGACAAAAGTGAGCTCAGAGCAGTAACAGATAGATAAGTGAAATATATCAATCCATGAACAAACCTTGTTTAGTTTCACAATGTGCTGCCGCTTGGCCTCAAGCTCAGGATTCAACCTCCGGCAGTTCCAAAGTTGCCAGTACTGTTTATCAGAAGTTTGCTTATACATACCTTCCATGTATGTCTTTTTTCCCAAAACTGAAATCCTCAGAAGAAAGAATAATAAGACAAACAAAATAACAACCTGATAATTTGCAGCCTAGATTCAAGTGTAAGATATGAAACGGTATTGAATATATCCAGAGATAGAAGAGGAAAGGTGTAGCCAAGGGAGTTCCAGAGCGACACATGAACAATTGTAAAAACCTCATTTGCCGCGCAAGCTTATGCTAATATCATACCTAAATATCAGATGTGAGAGTAGTATACTTATCACCACATATCTCAGTAAGATGATAAATGCATAGAGTCAAATGGGTTATTTTATCCGGACTTGTTCCCCTATTCTCAACTTCTCGATTTAAGTTGAGATTTGAAGTCTCGTGGGTTAGAGATTTATGGGATAAGAGTTAAAGTTGCCTCTTTAGTCAATCATTTCTAGATATTACAGGTAGTCCTTAGAAGCACTATAGTCCTAGTTCGCCTATTGCAACTTAAGACACCTTTTCAGGGAAGGAAACAACAAAAATCTACTTGCTAACATTCGCGCTACATATAGGGATGATAAAATAAATAGATCACCTTGAATTGTTTTGTCCAGAAGATGTTGGATCTCTGCTTGCTGTTCCTGAGTTACGGTCTGAGGACAACCAAACCAAATCAGTTTAGCAATACAGAGACAGGACCAGGACCAGTGATAGTATTTGTAAACTGGAACAGGTTGCTTTGATCAAATATTAAAAAAGGAAATCGAAAGTTAATACGAAGTAAAATACATGAACTTTTAGATACACACACCTTCCACGTTTGGCACTTGCCAGCAAGACTTTCAAGTCCTTGCTCCAATTCTTCAATATGACTTTTAAGTAATGAGGTGCACGAATCCTTGAAACCACCTGGTCCTTCAATGGACTGTAAAAGCGCATCCATTTCTCTGGCCATCTCATTTACCTGGCACAAGAGAGGAAGGGTAAGCTACTAGAGGGATATAAGTCCAGTAAGAGTAATACTAGATCACAGCATGAAAGCATGAGAGTTTGGAACACCCTTTCCTAGATTAGATAACCACATAAATAAAATCTTACAGAAATAAGTATTATGAAAAAAATTTACATTACTGGGTTGCTTTGACATGTTATGCTCAAGTCTCACAGGTCCAGTATTGAGCGGAGGTTTGCGCTGCTGATGACTAGAGGACTTTTCGAAGGAAGATTTCACTTGTAGTGACAATTGAGAGGCACGGATAAACGGTAGGGGCTCGATTTTTTCTACTCCTTCATCAGTGTCCTGACTTTGGCTTAGCGAAGGAGTTAGATTGCTCAGAGCCGATGCTCTAGTAGTCTCAAAAGCTTGTACAGGCTTATCCTTGATGTACGTAGGAGGATTCACATAACCAGTTTCAATCTGCTCAGATGGCTTATGCTGAGTATCTTTCACAGAAGGAAACAGTCCAGAGACAAAACTAGGAGGTGAGACTCCTTTCGCACTTGACCATGGCTGAGCTGGTGTATTTTGTGGTGACGGAACAATAGTGTTCTGCGGGCCAGAAAATGAATTGAAACCTGTGGTACTTTTTGACCCAATACTGGTCTGAAACCTCATAGGGTTAGACTGCTCAGTTACATCTTTCTGAGGCTTATCAGAAACAGGTGGGATAGGACCGAATCCTGCAAATTTGTTGGTGTCAAATCCTAAGGACAAAGGAGGCCCAAAACTTGTCCCGAACTGCCTAGGAATCATGCTTTGTAGACCATCTGCAGCTTGTAATGGTTTTTCAGCATTGAGTTCTTGTTTCCCGCTGTTGTCCCCAGACACTGAAATTTTTACAGGCTCAACTTCCTTACTAGAACTTTTTCCACCTGGGAATCTTTGGTCGGTAGGTAACAGGGAAATTGAATTCGCTGAGTTGAGGTGTTTCTGTTCATTTTGTGCAGAAACATTAAACTTTCGTTGTTGTTCAGACTCTTCAGAAAATTTTTCAGGATGATCATCTCCAGTTGAAGGGGCGTAAGCATCTTCTATATCAGAAGAGGAAGCCGAATTGACATCAGATGACGCTGGAAGTCCTGCAACACTGTAGAGGACAAAATTTTAATGTTTCCTGTGATGTTGGTATGGACAATGAGAAACTTATAACCATTCTGAGAAATAAAGCCTACCTAGCAACATTATACATGACCAACTTTCCTTCCAAAGTAAGGCACACAAGAACACAATATGGGGGGAGTTCTTTCAGTTCATCATCTCCAGAACGGACATTAACGGTCCCCTCAACAGAAACCCTATCGATACAGAGTCCCATTATCATATTGTCTTCTCCATTTTCTGGAAAAAGAATGAACCTTTCTATATCATACACGTAACAGTACGGAAAAGGACAAACACATTACAGCAATTCTGGACTGCATACCTTGGAGCCCAATCCGAGGCAAAAAGGTCTCTCGATCAATATCAACAACGGAAACTGCAGTTTTATCATCACCAGTTGACCAATCAAGCAAGACGATATGCTCATCTACGCTCTTCCTGTTTGCCGTGATCGCCAGTTTGCTGTAGGGTGAAAAGAAAGAGAAGTTAGCAATATTTTACTATCTTCAACACTGAAAGAGTGGTAGTTTACTTTGTCCATGTTTCTTATCGTGATAAGAGGATATTTCAGGAATAACTAAACTCACTCTACTGCGTGCCCAGACGAAAATGGTAACTACGAAATGAGCTCAAATTTACTTCCAGAAAATGATAGGCACATGTATCATAGTTAATTGTATTTGTAAATCACTATCATTAGGGACCGTCTTGGCAATTTACAGCTCTTCCAAGTCGGTTACGTATGGGAAAAAAACATCTTAAGATCGCACAATTAGTCTAGAGTCCGAAAGATTGAAAAATGGCTTGCAGGAGGAAGGAGCATTCGAATATTTATGAAAAGATAAAGGAAAAAGAGAATAAAAAATAACGGCAAAATTAGCTATTAAGTACCATTGGTCTATGTAGCTAAAGAACAAATGAGGTCCAACACCAACCGGAACAAGATCATCCATCGAACATGGAAACAAATCAGAGAAGGAAAAAGCAACCAAATTGGACGAAACCTGCAAAGAAGAAGCTAAAAAATCACATACCAGATAAATATATATGTAGAAGTTACATATCCGGTTTCATTCCATCCCAAATAATCGGTTACTTACATCAGTAATCTTCCCGTCTGGACTCCTGATAACCTGAACAAGGTAATTTTCTTCCATGCCATCAACCAGCTGAAAGCATCCGAGAAGAATACAGTTCTGGCGTACCCATCTGATAGAATCAACTGTTGCAGAGTGTTGTTGGTAAACAGTCAGTCATTGAAAGGGTTTGGCTTCAGGGCCATCTATGAAATTTTTCAATGGAAGTGTGCATAGAACAAGAGAAATTTTTAACAGGATCATCTAATGAGATACAGAACGATAGGGATGCCACCAAGATTCGGATGGGAGATAGCAAGAAACAAGAACTTTCAACAGGATCATTTTGTCAATGTGGTATGTCCAAAACATCGAAATAGAGTAGATAACCTCATGAACCATACAAAACCTATGCCATTCGAGCTAAAACGGAACAAGCTGATAGGAAATAAGACGGCCAAAACATCCAACGTACCTTTCACAACACAGTCTTCATTGAAATCACCAATCCAGGTGTCAAATGATAGTTCTATGCACCGCTTCTCATTATACTTTGACGACAAAATACGCAGGCTATTATCTTTAGCCACAGCAATATAACTCCCTTTTGAACTCCATTCAACTGACAGAAAAACAAAGTACAAACTTCATAAACACCAAATAACACAGTTTATTGTGTTGCTGAAGAAGTAGCAAAAAGAAATGAAACAAACCGGCATCAACACCATCCATAACATGTCTAGGGGGTGCATTATCAATTCCATGAAAAAGCTTCCCATGGTTTGAAAGAACAAGATAAGAACGTTTATCTTTCCTTGTCCACCGAAAATCCTTAACAAAACCTGACTCGTCAGGAGAATAAGTAAAAGAAGGTTTTGCATCCTGCATCAAATTCAAAGGACAGATAAAGTAAGTAAACTACCAATCAACATAGATTCTATGCATTAGCACGAAGTAGTACATAACTACCAATCAACATAGATTCTAAATCCTAGCAAAGGATTCTCCACAAAACTATCCAGATTGTATGCTACTTCTAGTGGCGTGCCTTCAAACGCCATTATACCTTCTTGAGAAGTGAATCCACAGAGAAGAAGTGAATATCAGCAGCGACGGAGACAGCGAGAATCGAATCATCTGCTGAGAGAGATAATATACGAACGTCCCCAACAGGAACATCAACGAGCGCTAAATCCTGGATATAAACCTTACTACCTTTCCCGTTACTATTCTTGGAAGCAGAAATTAAATCCTTGGTTCTTCCAACAAGAAACCCTAATTTTCACACAAACGGTCACATTAATTAAATAGCAAACCGGAAACCATAATCGTCAACCGATTTAATGAACACTAACCGGATGAATGTGCGATAAAAGCTAAGCCGTGGCGTTCGGAGATAGCGAGAGGCTGTGACGGAGGGTTTTGGAGATCGTACTGAGTGTCATGCTCTTTGATAGATAGAGGTTCGCCGATTCTATCGAAGTAGTAATCAGTAGTTTCGACTCGATCTCCTTCCACCTCTTCTGTAATCTCAACTTTTCCCATTCTTGTGAGAGCTTCCTCAAGGTGTAAATGGCCTGAATCAGAATGGCCTCAAGGATTTTGAGCGGGAATGAGTGAGAGAGGACGAAGCAGGAGACGAGAGAGAGTGAGTATCTGATGTTACCGGCGATGTTTTGCTCCGGTGGTGAGTCGATGAGGCTTCAAGCAGGGTTCGTCTATTTTAATATTGAGCCTGGTCGAACGGCCCACGAAGTCGTTTAATCTTCTTAGCAAAAATCAATCCGACCTTTAAATTCAGACCGGTTCTCCCAGTTAAACCAGATTCGGTTAGTGAGTAATTAATCAGCAAAAACGCCGTCGTTTTAGCTCCTTGCCACGTCTTCAGATTTGAGAACCGGAGATGAATCTGTTGTCTTCTTGTTAATTTTCCGACAGCGACAGTTTGTGTTTCGAAGGCTGAAAATCAATTTCGGGTATCAGGATTCGACGGAGAAGAAGACAATGAAGAAGATTGCACTCGGTGTGGTGACGTTGTTCGTAACTCTCGTGTTAGCATCTCACTTGGAGTTTGGATTGGCTTCGACTTCTACAGTTCCTGCTTTCCTCTGGTCTCCGCATCTCCAGTAAGGCCTCTTCCCTCTCATCTTTGATCACTGAAAGCATAAATGACGAAAATTTTCGAACTTTCGAATGCGATTTAGCCATAAGAACTATGGTTTGGATCTAGGACTGAGATCACATGCTTATCAGGTCTGCTAATGGTGAAATCGATGAGGCTGTGAATTATCAGGTCATGTCAGCAAAGGAACTAGTAGATTCTATTTTCACTCGTGGAGGCTGGTCTAGTTTTCTGGTATGTTTCTTGTCTAGTCCGCAACGTATACAATCATATATCAATTCTCAGTTTTTCTGTCATATCCTTTGTTCAGTGCTCAGAGAAAAAGCTTCAGCAACCTGTTGATGTTGCACTCGTCTTCATTGGTAGAAAGGTAAAGACTTTACGTATCTATGAACAAGGTAGAGTTGAAATTTAGTATTGCTGTGAGTTTTACTGCTCCTGCTAAGTGTTTTCTTCTATCTACAGTTACTCTCTTCGGACGTTGCTTCAAATCAGAACTCGAACCCTGCCCTTGTTAACACATTGAAGGTAAACTAGTTTTGTTTTTGTTTGTCTACAAACATTGGCTGCTGTGAGTTTTACTGCTCGTGCTAGTTCTTTTAACATTTAGTTTTTCTTTCTTGTTGTGTCAGAATCTGTATACAGCTTCGAATTTCTCATTGGCATTCCCGTATATTTCTGCACCAGAGGAGGAAAGGATGGAAAATCTGTTGCTTTCGGGGCTTAAAGAAGCTTGTGGTCACAATGCAGGAGTTGGCAATATCGTGTTCGCAGACTCATGTTTTGTTGACGATGGGACAGTTCAGAAACTATCAAACGTGCAGGCTTTCAAAGTAATCCAAATGTCCTTTTTTTATTGCTTTCCCATATCCCATGCATTATTCATCAATGAAATTTCTAATTTTACTCCTAAACAATCGACAGGATCATTTGGTTGCTAGAAAAGAAACGAGAAAAGAAGGGGAAACCGATTTGGTTGTGCTCTGCTCTGAGGGATCTGAATTGTCAATTCAGTCTGACCATTCACATTCAGATAGTAAGTGGACAGATCATGGTTACAAAAGAAATCTAGCCTTTAGACACTCGCAATATGTTGTTATCTGAGAAATAGACTGAGTTTCATCTTATGCAGGCGAAATCATATCTGAGCTTGTTAGTTCAGTAAAGAAATCTGGAACCAAATACGCAGCTCTATATGTTTCTGATCCTTACTGGTACAGTTCATACCAAACTCTACAAAGATTTTTGGCCGAAACCGCCACAGGAAACACCACGGTTAAAGCTGCTACTACCTGTGATGAACTATGCAAATTTAAGTCTTCGCTCTTGGAGGGTATCTTAGTGGTAAATACATCACTCTTTAGTCTTAAGCAATTTTCTTCCAATACACATTCGTTAATACTGTGATGTCTCTAGATTGAAGCTTTTGTTTCCACATATAGTCATAATGTCTCTTGCCTCTTTACAGGGAATCGTTCTGCTTATTATCTTGATAAGTGGACTGTGTTGTATGGCGGGCATCGACACACCGACTAGATTCGAGACTCCTCAAGATTAATAGCAATCACATCTCTCTATATGTGCCTTCTTGTTCTTTTTGGTACGTAGCGAACGATTTGTTACATCTTGAAGAAGTTTGCATGTGATAGATAACCCCTCCCCCTTTTTGTATTATTATATACTTTGATTTACCTATTCGCATGTTTTTTGTCTTTATCGTAAATGTTTGTAAGTACGTGTAATAATTGAGAACGTTGAAGACGAAAACCAGATTTTGAAGTCTAGTGATTTTTTACTTTTACCATTACCGTGTGGTCATTATATCATGCACAAACATACACTGATAGAACCCACGATAAATGTATTTATTGTTGCAGAGTCTTAATTACGAAGGGACGTATATGTCTTGCGAGTTGCGACCCATTAACCATCATTACCCGCTTACCTTCCTCACCAACAAACCCAAGGCAGTGAAATAAATAAAACAACTTCTTACTTTTGTCTGTCATGAGTAGATAACACATCTATGCACAAATGCCTCAAATCAATTTCTTATCTACTCCTTTCGTTTAAAGCCTGCTTAAAATATCAGATTGTTCTTAGAAAATGGGTCTATAAGAAGATTAATGTAAGCTCATATTTCTTAGGGGAGCTCAGAGTACTTTTTGTGTTTAACTTAAACAATCATGGACACTGGATTGCTTAGACAATCCAGGAATTTAAAAAGGAAAATTTGAAAGCGATTCTAAAACGCTGATCAAGGTGTTGGAGAATCCTGAAGAATGTCCAAAACTACATAATTTCACTCAAAAGACTTGGTACTACAAGAAGATGGTTTCAGCCTACTTATTCCTTTGGAGGATGACAAGCTAACTAATGTGCTGATGCAATCGCTAATTGCGTTATATCCTTTTGTATGTACCAACTTATCTTGGCTAATACTCATGTGGCTAATTAAAGCCAATCGTAGACATGCATAAAGAAATAAACTCTTTGTATATTTGATACTAATATTATGGTTTGTTGCGTAAACAAAAACAACAATAACAGAAAAGATATTTGTTACTATAATAATCTGCAGTAGAGCTAGATTTTAACATGTAAACCAAAAAAAAAAAATTCTGAACTAGAGCAGTCATGCACATGCATAATTTTTTTTTCTTAATGAAATATACATATTACTTCGAAACAAAACATTGAAAAACGAACATAGTTTTTTGTTTAATTTAAATTGGAAAAAACGATAACCTTTAAGCATATAAAGCTTTTTCACCCACTGCTGAATTTGCATTCGAAGTCCGTAATTGGAAAGTAACTTTCATCTTAGAATTAAACCATCATGCTACGTAAAGAAAATGTATAATCGTTTCACTATCGAAAACAAAATTCACCCCTCTTAACTTATTTCCTGGGAAAATATTAAAATTGTTGCGAACTGTGTTTAATAACAATTATTATATATACATAACATAACCGTTCATAAACGGGAAATAAAAAGGTTATTTGACATTACGTATTAACGTAATTATTTTATACTTACGTTTTTTAGAATGGATTTTGTATAGAACGTAGCATTGATATTTGGGTCAAGCTATATTGGGAAAAAGTGACAACTCTTCTGTTCATCTATTGGTCTATGTTGGCGTTTTTCTCCAAATCATGATAATATTGTTTTAAGGTCATCTCTTCTTTCTATTTTATTATTTTCTGGTTAAAAAATTATGCATAGTTTTATAGCTAATGAAAATATAATACTGTAAGAAAGAGACATTTTTTTTAACAGAAAAAGAACAGAAAAAAAAAAAGACGTTGAAGAGACTTTTACTCTAACCATAGAAGATAACAAGTGAGATTGCGTTGTCCATTGATGGATCCATCGTGGCAGGTGGCCTCTTTCATTGCATTTATACTTTTTATGCTGCAAAGTATTCAATTATTTGGGTTAGATTAGAAGTTTAAAATATGTTGTGATATCATTTGATTGCGTAGACAATATTTTAGACTACTGCATACTTATATAGCAATTTTTTTATATTTAATCGAATCAACACTTAAATGATTTTCTCTAACTTAGTGGAGTTAATAACGTTCAAAATAGTTTTCTACCTTTTGAATGAATGTTAATCAGTGCCAATGACAAAAAAAAAAAAAAAGAAGTGAAAATATATACTGAAATTTTTCAAAATATAGTATGTCATGTTAAAGTACCTATCAAGAAAAATATAGTAAAATTTGGAAGCGGATTTCCAAAAATAGAGAACATGCTAACTATAAATTTGTAACAATGCTTATAAAAAGGTATAAGACAAACAATTATTATCATCATGAATTGTTATGTTTCATGTTGTTGTCACATGGGACTTTCATCAGTAGTGTTTTATTTGATTGATTCTTTTGTATAAGACAACAAAAGTAAGAAAAATTAAAATCTGGAATGAATTATTATTACTCGTTATAATCTTTTTATTTTTGTAGTCAATAATATGAATTATTCTGAATTTGAATTTAGATGGTGATCGATGAAAACATACAGTTAGAACAAACTAGTTCATATTAATATATTTTAGAGAATTTACACCTAATAACTATATAAAACCTATATTTAAAAAACTAACCAAAACACTTCTTTTTTCTTTCTTATTTTTCCCATCCTTTTTTAACCTCTTACTATTTTTTTCTAGTCACTTCATTTAATTTACTCTAGATTTCATCGGTAGATATTAGTTTAAGTAGATTTCATTCAGTAAAATTAGATAGTAACCTAATAATAATTATCCACACTAACATTTTTCTTAGCGAAGAAATCACATTGGTGGTTAACAGCTTATTTTCTCTTAAACTGAATTTAATTATAATCAATGTTATGTGTTTTACTGAAAACTTAATTTATGAAAATCATGATATGTAAGATTAAGATTCGGTATTTGTTATTAATAACATATCTTATTAAAAACTACAAGTTAATTAAAAAACTAAAATCTTATTAAAAACTAATAGTTTATGTAGATTATGATACATTATTATTAATACTATGTGTTTTACAAAAAAAAAAAAAAAATTTATGTGAATCATGATACAAGACTAATATTCTGTACTTGTTATTAATAATGTATCTTATTAAAAAAACTAATAATTTACGTAGATTATGATTAATCACATTGGAAAAATTACATTGGTAGCAAATACCACATATGTATTTTGTGGTTAACAACTTGTTTTTCTCTTACACTAAATCTAATTATAATCAATGTTATGTGTTTTACTGAAAAATTAACTTATGTAAATCATGGTATAAATTATGATTCAGTATTTGTTATTAATAACATATCTTATTAAAAAAAAACTAATAATTTATGTAGATTATGATACAGACTGTTATTAATACTATGTGTTTTACTAAAAGCTTAACTTACGTGAATCATTATACAAGACTAATATTCGGTATTTGTTATTAATAATGTATCTTATTAAAAAACTAATAATTTACGTAGATTGTGATGAATCACATTGGGAAAATCACATTGCTGGCAAATACCACATATGTATTTTGTGATTAACAACTAGTTTTTCTCTTACACTAAATCTAATTATAATCAATGTTATGTGTTTTACTGAAAATTAACTTATGTAAATCATGATATAAAACTAAGATTCAGTATTTGTTATTAATAACTTGTCTTATTAAAAAAACTAATAATTTATGTAGATTATGATACAGACTGTTATTAATACTATATGTTTTACTAAAAACTTAAGTTTTGTGAATCATGATACAAGACTAATATTTGGTACTTGTTATTAATAATGTATCTTATGAAGAAAAAACTAATAATTTACGTAGATTATGATGATAAACATTGGCGAAATCACATTGCTGGCAAATACCACATATGTATTTTGTGGTTAACAACTTGTTTTTCTATTACACTGAATCTAATTATAATCAATTTTATGTGTTTTACTGAAAACTTAACTTATGTAAATCATGATATAAAACTAAGATTCGGTATTTGTTATTAATAACATATCTTATAAAAAAACTAATAATTTATGTAGATTATGATGCAGACTGATATTCACTATTTGTTATTAACACTATGTGTTTTACTAAAATTTAACTTATGTGAATCATGATACAAGACTAATATTCAATATTTTTATTAATATCTTATCTTGTTAAAAAAACTAATAATCTATATAGATTATGATACAGATTCGATTCGGTATTTGTTATTAATATTACCTTCTACATTGAAATATAAAAAGGAAACAAAAATTTCCTGTCACTAAATTTAGTTATATGAATCATATATTTCTATTTGGTGATTTATAGATATCTAGACTAAGACTTTGACATTAATTTATATAAATTATAACATAACTCTAAAATAAGCTATAAGTTAATTTTTATTGGAAAAAGGGAAAACTAAAGCTCTAAACATTAATAGTTTGGACTTTGGATGAACTCATTGACAGCCGTTAAAAATTGATTAGATTAAAAACATTTACGTAGATTATGATGAATCACATTAGGAAAATCACATTGCTGGCAAATACCACATACATATTTTGTGATTAACAACTTGTTTTTCAGCTATTACACTAAATCTAGTTATAATTAATGTTATGTATTTTACTGAAAACTTAACTTATGTAAATCATCATATAAAACTAAGATTCGGTATTTGTTATTAATAACATATCTTATTAAAAAAACTAATAATTTATGTAGATTATGATACAGATTAATATTCCGTATTTGTTATTAATACTATGTGTTTTGCTAAAAACTTAGCTTATATGAATCATGATACAAGACTAATATTCGATATTAATAATGTATTTTATTTTAAAAAAACTAATAATTTACGTAGATTATGATGAATCACATTGCTGGTAAATACCACATATGTTTTTTGTGGTTAACAACTTATTTTTCTCTTACACCAAATCTAATTATAATCTATGTTATGTATTTTACAGAAAACTTAACTTATGTAAATCATGATATAAAACTAAGATTCGATATTTGTTATTAATAACATATCTTATTAACAACTAATAATTTATGTAGATTATGATACAAACTAATATTCGGTATTTTTTATTAATATTATGTGTTTTGTTAAAAACTTAATTTATGTGAATCATGAAACAAGACTAATATTCAGTATTTGTTATTAATATTGTATCTTGTTAAAAAAAAAACTAATAATCTATGTAGATTATGATACAGACTAAGAGATTCGATTCGGTATTTGTTATTAATACTACCTTCTACATTGAAATATAAAAAGGAAACCAAATTTTCCAGTCAATAAATTTGGTTATATGAGTCATATATTTCTATTTGGTGATTCATAGATATCTAGACTAAAACTTTGACATTAATTTATATAAATTATAACATAACTCTAAAATAAGCTCTAAGTTAATGTCTATTGGAAAAAGAGGAAACTAAAGCTCTAAACATTAATAGTTTGGATTTTGGATGAACTCATTGACAGCCTTTAAAACTGATTAGATAAAAAAAAAATCACTAATGACAGTCTAAGTAGCAGCATTTTTCACCACCTTTGTTCAACTTTAAAAAAGGGGGGATTAGCAATTAATTTCTTCTAATAATAGTTTATTTAAATCATTAATTTCCATTTGTTGATATTGACAAGTGTTATATTCATTTTACAAAAATTATCTTTCCTCCAAGGTTATAAAAGGCTCTCTCTGTAGTCATGTATATATATATATGGCACCTGCAAAGAATTTGATAACGACGAACATTCTCTCCAAGTTCTCAGATTCCACCATTGATGAGCTCTGACCCCAGTCTTACTACTACCTTCTCTTTCCTTTCCCTTTCTCGGCTCCGTGAATTGCTCTGTTTTCCTCTGTTCAAGATCAAGATTTGATCTAATGGAGAGGAGAAGATCAAAACCGGTTAAGAATCTACCGGAGACAATCCACTCATTGCTCGGTATGAAATCTCATTTGACTTCAGCTTGGGTTAAATCTGTCTGCAACATCGTCAACAACGTTTCTTCTTCTGAGATTTCTTCAAAGCCAAAGGAAGAAGACGACTCTGCTTCCATCGAACAAGTACAGAGCATCAGAGGTCTTCTCTCGGATTCTTTTTTTTTTTTTTTGGTTTTTCAGATTTTTTTCTTTGTTTGGATTTTTGTTCTTTAATTCTTTTTTATCTTCTTCTGTATGAATTTCTTGTTTTCTTGCGTCAAATTAAAATTCTTTGGTGAACATCACCTACTACATGCAATGCATATTAGTCGTCGGATTAGTGACGTGGCAATCATCCAACGGCTATTTGATTCTCACAGTTTTTTTTTGTTTACAATTTATACAAAATATGAATGGGTCCAATATTCTCTAGTCAAGATATCTATCGGGTAATATAATAATTAGTTAGTCAAGAGAAGAGAGATTTGCCAAGCCAGGGTTTGTTATATAGAATTTTAATGTGAGACTATATAATATATGCTCAGTGTCCTCTGTTTTTCTGGTTACAGATCAACTCTCTGCATTAACAGTTCAAGCAAATGATCAGAACAAACGAAGAAGACAGGTTCTTAATGAGTTTTTGGACCTTAAAGGTTAGTAATTGATGTCAACTAAAGCACTACGAATTTAGCTCAGTGTAAGAGTCTAGCTTCATCGATTTAAATTTGGAAATTGGTCAGGGAACATTCGTGTATTTTGTCGAGTCAAACCCTTGGACTCTAAAAACACGAGAGCACCGGTTGCGTCGGACACAAGAAACGTTATCATCAAGTTAGCAGAAAGCAGGAGGAAAACCTACAACTTCGACAGAGTGTTCCAACCTGATTCATCACAAGGTAGTTGGCTTTTAATCTTCTTTGAGAATTTTCCATCATGATGTCGTTTACACATGCAGTTTCCCTATAGGTTACAATTGACACATGCATGATAGTGTCCTCAGAAAGTGTTATTGATTGATGACAATATTCAAATATTGCAGATGATGTTTACTTAGAGATCGAACCAATAATCAAATCGGTTATCGATGGCTACAACGCTTGCATTTTTGCGTATGGACAAACTGGTACTGGAAAGACTTATACAATGGTAATAACCAAAACATCTGTTTGGTTTCATTATTGTATTTTTTTTAATCTCTTATAAGTTGATATACGTAATATGGGAGAATAATCTTGCAGGAGGGTCTTCCAGAATCTCCAGGTATCGTTCCTAGAGCAATAAAGGGATTGTTCAAACAAGTCGAGGAAAGCAATCATATGTTTGAAATCCACTTTAGTATGGTTGAGATTTACATGGGAAATCTCAGAGACTTGCTTCTTTCTGAATCTCCTGAACCCATTGGTCCAATACCTCCAAAGTAATAATAACATGTGTAGAGAGTCTTCACTGAAGGATCGGATTTGGTATATACAACTCAATGAGTTTCTGTTTTCTCTGTTTCAGTCTTCTGATTCGGCCAGACGAAAATGGAGAGGTAAATATCGAGAAGTTGGTGACTATTAACGTGGATGACTTTGATCATGCCTTCAGGTTATACAAAACAGGTTGTCGAAGCAGAGCAACTGCTTCCACTAACTCTAACGCTGCATCCAGCAGATCACACTGGTAAAAATTCGATATTCTTTTCTGTAAAGTTTCTGTTGCATTATATTCTCTGATCATAAAATCATGAAACAGTCTGATACGTGTATTGATTACTTGTGCTGGAGCTCCTGAGAGACGGCGTCAAAAAAACAAGATTTGGCTAGTGGATTTAGGAGGAAGCGAGCGTGTGTTGAAAACTAGAGCCACTGGTCGTCGTTTTGATGAAGGCAAAGCCATTAATCTCTCTTTATCTGCTCTCGGGGATGTCATCAACTCTCTTCAGTGCAAGAAAGCTCACATTCCTTACAGGAACAGCAAGCTCACACAAGTTCTGAAAGACTCTCTCGGTAACTAAAGATCTTCCGAAGAGTTTTGGTCTTAACTGAATATATTTGTTCTCTTCTTGAAGTTTTGGTTCCTAATTGTTTCAGGGCAAGACTCTAAGACATTGATGCTTGTTCATGTCAGCCGAAAAGAAGATGATCTGTGTGAAACCATATGCTCTTTAAATTTCGCAACGAGGGCTAAGAACATTCATTTAGGGCAGCACGAATCAAAGGTAATGGTATTAAATAACTTGCGTAACACGTCAACAAACCTTAAGAGTGTTAAGACTTTTTCTGATGGGTAAAAGACTCTTTTGACGCGTAGGAAGAACAAGAGAAAAAGGAGGCTATGATGATGAATTTGGAGAAGATGATGGAAAAGATCGAGCAAGAGCGTGAGACAACATTAAAAGAGATCAGATCTCTAAACGAGACAATGGAGAAAATCTCTGGCAAGCCTCATGGTATTGAAGAAGCAGAAGTGGATGAGATAAGAGAAGTTGTTCCAGTTACTCCAAAGATACGGAGGAACAAATCAAGACGTGCTTCAGATGTCTTTCCTAGCTTCATGAGACCAACAGCTAGTAGCAACAGAAGAGCATCAGGGGCAGATTTTAGCGTAATCTCCAATGGTCCAGGCATTAGATCTAGAAGGAACTCAATGATATCTGTGCGAGCTGAATCTGTGTGTCTTCCGATGAAGAAGAACGGATTTGACTCTGTGTGTGACTCATCAGAGAGGAGCATATCCAAATCGACATGCGTCATGCGTCAGAATACAGCAGATGATGCAGCAACAGTTGATAGTCAGGACATATCTGACTGTGATATTAAGTTGGTCGTGTCTGAGCGCAAGACAAAAGTACTGGAGACGGTGTCAGGAACTGCGAAAAAACCTCGTTCCAAGATGGGTATGTTTGAGAAAAATGTTAGCCAGAAAGTGGGGGGAACAGGGTTTTCAAGGATTAACAGTTGGCTTCATTCGCAATCAGAAAACAGAAGTTACATGCTTGACAAGAAAAAACTTCCGGCGACTCCTTCCCCGGATAAAGCACGCAGACTAAGCAGAAACAGATCGTTGGAAACATCATCTGTAAAGAGGTTCGAAAAAATGGAAGATATAGAAGAGTTCAAAGCAGAGGAGAGAGGATTTAAACCTACACCGATGCTTAAAGATCTGTTTGAGCTGAAATGTCTCTGCTCTTCTGAATCAGAGGATCAGATTCTGTCCAAATACACAAATCCTGGTGACAGTGACAATGAGTCTCAGTATACACCAAGTTTCAGATACGATGGACTTAGCGAGCACATAGACAATGCATGGTTTGGAGCTGATGATGAATGCGCGGACAAGGAGCAAGATTCACGGGTCTCGAACTTGCGGTCAGAACGCGAATCCAGTCCCAAGAATCTCTTACCGGAAATAGGTTTGGAAGTATCACTTCAACCGAAATCTCAGAGATGTTTGGCCTTCACGGAAAATGTAATTTCGCCATTGCTTAGACCACAAGAAATCTTGGGCGAGAGAGGTAAACAGTTCTTACCCACGTTTGTGTTTTGGCGTAGAACATACAAACGCAGAATGCTTTTATGTTGTTGTTTCTTCTTCTGAGATTTCGTTTCTGGTTGCATTTTTGGTTGCAGGAAGAACTCAGACGTTTATGCAGAAACTTCAGGCATTGTTCTTCCGCATACTTCTGGGACTAGGGTTTATTGATGTGGGCTATGGTAATGACTTCTTCAACGGGTTAACGAAGTAAAGACAAAGAACCGCAGGCTGACTTGATCCCCGAGGAAGCGATGCGAGTTTAGCTATTTCTCAATAGAAATTAAGTATGGATTCTTTTTTAAATAAAACCTAAGTTCTGTTTAGTGTTCTTTCAATGATTCAGCTCTTTTTGGTAGAAGACAATCAGAAAAACTTGTTATGTCTTTTTTTTTCTGGGGTAAATGGCAAAAGGTTTTATAGTCTTTTTAGAGAAAAGTTTGTATCCTCTTATTATTAAAGTCGGTTAATTTATATAAAAACATGAATTCAGAAAGTTTGTCGATTTTTCATCTATCATGGAACCAATGAAGCA
>KE154967.1:2237-39079 GCA_000411075.1 Sisymbrium irio | reverse complement strand
TTTTTTTTTTTTTTTTTTTTCAGATGATGTTGGAGTGAGTTTTAGGCATTCTCATGAGGTTATTGATCGATAGAAGTGGTAGTCACTTGTCATTTGCTATTCTTCTGTTTTATTTTCAATTCAAGCCTCATTGAACAATAGTTTCTTGTGTGAACTGAGGAAGCAAAACTTGATCTTTGATTGTGGTTAATGATAGTATGTATATGAAAGAAGTTGCACTGGTAGTTTACAAATTACACTTGTAAAATTAGGAAAAGGGTTAATTATCAAATTAAATAATACACCTCCACTTATGGAGTTGTTAATTAACTTAGGTGTAACTTGCAGGCATTGGCAAGCCCTTGACGATGCCACAGAGGTTAGTGTTGAGGGGGATGTTGTACTCGTCCCTTAGCGATTTCTCAGGTGATAGAACGCTCACATACAATTGTTCGCCAAGGTATCTCCTCTCCCAGTTTTCTGACCTGATGTTCCACATACCAGCGTTGTCGAATGTCAAGAGGATAGCTGACCAAGACTTGGGGTAGACTTGTACGGTGTGTCTGCTAACTGCATCGAGCACGTTGTAGTTCTTTCTCTTTTCAGGTGTCCACCTCCCTGGCTCAGAGCTGAAAAAAGTACCCATAGAGCAGCACAAAGTTATTTAAAAAAGAAAAGGATCACAAGGTAAAGGACAAAGTTAGTTAAAAGGGAGAGGGTTCAAGAAAAAGACAGAAATATAAGGAAAGGGATAACAAGGTTCTTACGCGACTGCGAAGAAGGAGTAACCATCCAAATGGAATGATTCCATGCTCCTCTCGTGGTTCTCGAAAATGATCTCTACAAAGGTACGGAAAGTGATGTTGAGCACATTAGGCTGTACAGTCAATGCTGTGATTTTGGCAGCCGGCTCGTCCTTGATGACATCGTATTTGAACACCTTATCTGCCATCTGGAAGTACTCAGCTAGCTTTAAAGGAGTCTCGGTGTCAACGTGTGATACACCGTTGAAGCCAAACCGGACTTTACCGTCCACCATGTTCTTAGAGTTGACAAGCTTGATGCTACGGGTGATGTTGATCTTTCCATAATGGTATGATCCTTGCGGGTTGGGCCTTGCAGCACTGGCGGTGAGATTCCACCTGAAAGATCTGAACTGGTTCAAAGACCAAGCCCAACCAACAGGAGCCTTGGGGAGCTCAGTTGAAGCCTGGACATTGCTTCCTGCGTACCGGATCACACCCACGGTGCTCACTTCCTTCTTTAGGAACCTAGTCGATGCAACCATGTAGTAGTTTTTAGATTCCTGGTCAGCAGTCACAAGAACTGAAAAGCACTGGCCAACGTGGACATCGAGTGAGTCATAGTCGTTCTGAAGAACATGAGAGCCTTCCATCTCCACGAGCTTCATCTTGTGGTTCTGGATCCTGAAGTTAAGAGTTGACTTAAATCCAACATTGCAAAGCCTGTACTTGTATGTCTTTCCGGGCTTCATCGTGAACAACGGCTCGTTCTTTCCACCAACCTTTCCAGACTTTCCATTGATCAAAACACCATTAGGCAATCCAAGGGTGCGTCCGCTGTCAAGGAAGTTCTTGAGAGCGGTGTGGCCACTTGTGTACCAATCACAGATAAGGACAGTGTAATCATCTTCAGGATCAGCGTAAGGAACGGGAATAAGAAGACGACTGTTGACACGGAGACCACCAAAACCACCAGCAAAACGGTGGAGAGAAGTGGTCGGGTAATAGAAGTAGGAACCGATCTGGTCCTTAGGTTGGAAATGGTACGTAAAGTTCTGTCCTGCTGGGATGGGGCATGAAGTTCCAGCCACACCATCTTGCCAGGAATTCTTCCTGTGCTGGATCCCACTCCTGCAACCACATTCTAACATTAATTACTCATTTCACGTAGGATGTTAGGTTTGTTTTGCCTTAAAGCTAAACATGCCTCGAGCCCGCCATGGCCCATGTGTAAATGAGCCAGATTCAATACAAGTCAGGCCGGACCGTCACACAACAGCATTAATACCAAATGTAACATAATCTAACAAGGAATGGGGTTTATATGGTTAAGTTACCAGGTCAAGAGGAAAGGCTCGTCGAGGTGGTTGAAGACATTGATGACGATGTTATTGTTAGAGGTTGAGTTTAGGTTGGGACCAGGAAACTGGCCGTTGATGAGAATCACCTTTTGAGGGACACCGAGAGGTGAAGCCGTTCCGTACGTCACGTTCCATGTATAGAAGAAGTAAGGATCGCCGGCATTCACTATCGCCACCGTAGAGACGAGGCAGACCAACACAGTCAATAACCTCCCCTCCATATTATTTTTTTTCTCTCTTTTCCTAGTGGAAAAAGAGATTAATTTTGGTTTCTGTGTTACGTATAATTAACCCTTTCCTACAAAAAAAAAATAAAGAAAAAGAAAAACAATGCTTTGTATGAATTCTCTTGAAATTTGGGTGATCTCAAGTATTTATGCAGGGGAACAATAACTTCTTTTGCAAGGTATCGTCACCATATTTTACGCTTTATCTCTAATTCAATTTTCTATATGTGAAAATGGTGAGGCACAACCACCTTTCTCTCTCTTTCTCTTTCTGGTTTTGAATCAGAACAACTCGGATCGTATTCTAATATTGGAAATGTCCCTAACGATGTTTCAAAACACGTCAAAAAAATGTTGCCATGACTAAATTGTGACCAAAATTAAATATATTAATTAAATTTTAATAATTTACGAAAAATTAGCGCTGAAATACCAACATAGGTTAGAATTATTTGTAGTATTTTGAGACCGAGTATATTAATTTTGAGACGGTTTTTGGTCTACATGTGTTTCGATTTCATTGTGTTTTGTAATCAAATATATTGTGAATCACATTTGAACTGCAGCCTGAGAGTCCAAAATAATGCGGCTTAAGTGCAGTTTCTAAAGAGATAAAAGAAGAGAAATCTCATAGACAAATTAATTTATAATTTAACCACAACAGTTGTATATATATCATATTGGAAATTAAAAATATTCTGATATCCCCAATTCTTTTATTATGAAGTTAAAGTTTGATCATTATTTCTTTGCGCTGCATTAGTATGGATTTTCTTAATTTGTGTTTTGTTCGTTCCGCATCATATGATCAACTTTTTATGCACTACCTAGTTCAATGTCATCATTCTCACATTTTGTCTAACTATTTCAGCCGAGCAAAATTGAATTGTATCCAAGATATATCATCAAAATCATAACCAAGTTGATTCATTAAGGGAAATAAAGTTTAGTCATATGAACCATTACTAGACCCTGTACAAGAGCGAACTCAGAAATGTTCTCTAAAATTAGCAAAAAATCTCAAAAGAAATTGGGAAGAAACAAATTCTAGAAAAATGGTAAACCCAAAATAGTGGGGGGCCGTAGAGGTCAAAACTGAATATTCCTAATATGGACGACAGGGAGAGCGTAATGAGAGGACCTAAAGAAACGAGAAAAACAAGGGAACTGTATTCGATTAAACTATAAAAACGTCATTTAACAATTGAAGGAAAAAAAATCGAAATTCAAACCCCTAAAAAACATAATAAAACCAATAAAAAAACCCATTCGTTTACTAACACTTAAAAAACAAAAACAAAAATCATAAACTTTATTGATAGTAAAGTTTATTATTAATGAAGGGAGGGGTTAAACTATGGGCTGTGTGCCTATGCCTCGCGACGGCGACCGTCATGATGGTCCAAGCCGAGGATCCTTATTTTCATCACGTGTGGAACGTGACATACGGAACCGCATCTCCTCTCGGTGTTCCACAACAAGTCATTCTCATCAACGGCCAATTCCCTGGTCCTAACATCAACTCAACTTCTAACAACAACATCATCGTTAATGTCTTCAACAACCTAGACGAGCCTTTCCTCCTTACTTGGTACGGTTATTCACAATAGACCCCGATCTTTATTTTCCTACCATTTCTCATCGTATAATACAAGTAGCTAGGGATGGCCATTCAGATAATTCGCTTTGATTATTTCCCTATTACAATAAAACGAGGTTGACTAGTTTGTTAAAAATGTTAGACAGATGATTGAATAGGATGCTTTCAAAATACTCATAAATAAATAAAACAAAGTAGCTTGATCAATGATGGTTTGTTGTTTCAAATTATACTTTCAGCATGTCCAAAACATATACTCACCACTCTTATTTAGTTTAGCTAGTTTTAATTCAAATTTCTAGTGCTACCAATATTGAGCGTATTATCAAGGTTTTATTTGAAAATATTATATATAGGAATGGAATCCAGCATAGGAAGAATTCATGGCAAGATGGAACGGCCGGAACAATGTGCCCCATCCCACCGGGTACGAACTTCACATACCATTTCCAGCCAAAGGATCAGATCGGTAGCTATTTCTACTACCCGACCACGGCAATGCATCGTGCCGCGGGTGCTTTTGGTGGCCTCCGTGTGAACAGCCGTCTCCTTATCCCTGTCCCATATGCTGACCCTGAAGATGATTACACGATTCTTATCAACGATTGGTACACTAAAAGCCACACTCAACTCAAGAAATTCCTAGACAGTGGTCGTACTCTTGGCCGTCCAGACGGTATTCTCATCAACGGTAAAGCCGGGAAAGGTGACGGCTCTGACCAGCCTCTGTTCACCTTGAAGCAAGGGAAAAGCTATAGAATGAGGATCTGCAACGTGGGTCTCAGGGCATCTCTCAACTTTAGGATTCAAAACCACAAGATGAAGCTTGTTGAGATGGAAGGCTCACACGTTCTCCAGAACGACTATGACTCGCTTGACGTCCATGTCGGTCAATGCTTTGGCGTGATCGTTACGGGGAACCAAGAACCTAAAGATTACTACATGGTGGCTTCCACAAGATTCTTGAAAAACGCTTTGACTACCACAGGGCTCCTCCGATACGAGGGAGGCAAAGGTCCTGCCTCCTCTCAGCTACCCGCGGCTCCCGTTGGCTGGGCTTGGTCTTTGAACCAGTTCCGCTCTTTCAGATGGAACTTGACAGCCAGCGCAGCTAGACCTAACCCACAGGGCTCTTACCACTACGGAAAGATTAACATCACTCGCACCATTAAGCTCGTGAACACTCAGGGCAAGGTCGATGGTAAGCTTAGGTACGCGTTGAGCGGAGTTTCGCACACAGACCCCGACACCCCCTTGAAACTCGCTGAGTACTTTGGTGTTACCGACAAGGTTTTCAAGTACGACAGCATCTCCGACAACCCAACCTCAGATCAGATCCAGAACATCAAGATCGAACCCAATGTTCTTAACATCACTCACCGCAACTTTATCGAAATCGTATTCGAGAACCATGAGAGGAGCGTTCAGTCTTGGCATTTGGATGGCTACTCCTTTTTCGCTGTAGCGTAAGTGATATTCTGCTTTTTCTTGAGCTATAAGTAAACCAAATTAATTACAACCCTAATTTCAATTTGTTTCATTGAATAAAAAAGGGTTGAGCCAGGGACATGGACACCAGAGAAGAGGAAGAACTACAACCTTTTAGACGCAGTGAGCCGACACACAGTCCAAGTCTACCCCAAGTGCTGGGCTGCAATCTTGCTGACATTCGACAACTGTGGAATGTGGAACATTAGGTCGGAGAATTCGGAGAGACGATACTTGGGACAGCAACTCTATGCAAGCGTTTTGTCACCGGAAAAATCTCTCCGGGACGAATACAACATGCCAGAGTCAAGCCTCCAATGTGGTCTTGTCAAGGACAAACCTAAGATTAACCCTTACGCCGGAGCCTAATTTTTTTCTTTAATACATTTATTTAACAAAAACAAAAAGAGTTTGGTTTTTCTTTTGTTGAGACCAGTTTCGAACCGAGCGGATTAATTTTATGTTTTTTTGGGTCTTTTAATTATTTAATTCAAGTTATTAATTTGACTTAAAATGATATATGTTATTCATATGTACATGAATAAAAATGTATGTATGTTTTATCCCTTCAATTTGTCGTATTTTCTTCTAAACAAATTAACCTTTTACTGTTTTTTCAAAGGGCCTTTATATATTTTTTTGGCGCTCTTCAACTTAGATGTATAGGTAATTTAATCGTGTTCAACTTAATTAATCCTTTTAAATTTTCAGCTTCCACAAAGGTTTTTGCCTCGTCAAATCGTTTATATTGGATAGTGTCAGGGTCCAACTGTTTAGGCTTGTCTACTACACTAATTATTAATAATGAAACAAAACCAATTGTGATTTGTTTGTTGACCTTCCTCCTCCGGATACCAGTTTGAAACCACCATAAGCACATTTGCTATGTTCTACATACCACGTTTGAGAACTCCAGATTTAATCGAATTGTTTTGGATTCTAAACTTCACTGTTGTGTTATCAACAATGAAACCCTTAGAACAAGATTATTGGAAGTTTTACCCCATAATCTCTTAATTTTAAAAAATATAATAAAACATTATATATTATTTGTTTACAAGAATAGAGTCTCTTAAATTTAGGAATGCTCACCAAAAAAATTCTCTATTGAGAAATTTTATGTGAGCATTCTTAGGTTTAAGAGATTCTATCATATTAAATAAATGTTAAATAATTTTTTATATTATAATTGTTTTTTTAAGAAATTTTGAATCTTCCAATAATCCTGCTCTTAAGGATGTTTTCCTTTTGTCTCCCATCGACCAAATTTCGTTAATTATCACATGTACTTTCACTATATATAATGCCTTAAATAGAAAATGATATATGTTTTACTACTTGATGATAAGTATATGCTTTCATATATATTTAATATTATATTTAATGATACTACATGTCCGTATTGATCTTTGTTTTTTTCACCAAACTAATATTGAATTATTAAAAATTCCATTAAAATAAAAGGGGATGCTCAAAATATGCTTATATGAAAAATAATTATTGCGATTTAAATATTACTGCTTTTGATACCTAAAGTTTCGAATAAAAGTATTTGAGTTCTATAAAAACCATGAAAAAATAATGTTTATATGAAAACCCGCTATATACTTGAAATAATTTACAAGTTTTTAAGAGTGATAGGAGATATCATATATGTCTTGTAGCAAGTGAATGATCACTTCGCACAGGCCACGTAGTATCGAACTATCGATATCGCCACATCGGGCCGGAATAAATAGGACTGTTATTAGGCCTAGAGTATCATTGCAAAATATCATAATCACCGCACTACGATATTCAATCATATGCAGGAATTGCATGAGCTTATCGTGTAGGAAATAAATGGGTAGGAACACAATAGCGTGATCCGGTTATAAAAAGAAAAATCAAACAATTTGTCGGTATATGCAAAGTAGCCAAATAGATTAGGGACATATTGATATCACAGACTTGAGAGTGGAGCTGACAAGGATCTTGACGTGCACGTGCCTGTCGCGTGCAACACATACAGAGGAAGTGAAACGGTAACAAAGGTATTTTTTGTTACCTTATTTACTATTTCCACTGCTCCCTTTAATCCTTTTTCCACTGCTCACTTTGATCTCGCTTTGATATATACATCTCTCAACTCAAGCTAACACACGATTTTCAGCTTTTCTTTACTTTTAACTTAATGATATAGTATAGTTCTGCAACTTACGTATACGTTCAAGGTCTTCGCTGTAATATATTATATCATCAACTAAATTAGCATGTTTAGATAGTGTAATGGTTAGAGATAGTTTGTTGATCAGAAAGAAACTAAACTATTAGTATTATTTTCCAAATGCATAAATTTAATTGTTTAAGTCCAACAAATTAGTAATTAATTAGGAACAGAAAGAATGTTCGTATGAGTGATAATAATTATAGAAATGGCAGTGGAGGGTAGGAAGGAAATGTCTCATTCCAATATGTCCCATCCAACGTGGCAGCAAAAGAAACACAAAATAAAATACTAACAAAAACAATTTAATCAATTGAATGAAAAAGAAAAAAATAACATCAAAGTGAGAAAAGGCAAAAGTGTCAGCCTTTCGTCCAATCTTTTGGGTTAAACTTCCTGCCCTCTCCCGTCCCTCATTTATTTCATTGCGTGCTTCTTCTCGTTTCTTCTTTCTTCTTTTTATTTATTTATTCATTACTTGCAATTATTATTGTATGACATAATAAATCAATGTTGATGATTCGTATCATATAGCGAGACTAAGTACATCTCCATCTAGTAGAATCCCATTTAGAATTTTTAAGAAATTAAATATTAATAATTTTAATATAATTTAATTATTCCAATGAATATTTGATGGCATGTTGATATCTAGACATGATATTTAGATTTCTCAATTTAAAAACGGTTTCTCTTTCTCTATATTTCTATTATGTTTTCTTTCTTTTTATTATTAGTATAAACTCTTACTAATACTAGAACTGTTTTAAGTAATAGCAATAGGTTTGATCTTTTCTGTTTATTCCTATTTTTAAACTTGTTAAATTTATATGTGTTGGTGTTATCCCGTAATTATTTATTATCGCATATTAATAGAATAGAAAGCACGCTAAATTTCAGTGTAACTCGAACTTCAAATACCAGCTAATCTTAAAAACCAAACAAATACTACCTTTTTGTTGAGGTTAATATTGATTTACGTGGATGATTGATGGTAATGTTTAGTCAAATTACGTATATCGTAATATTTGAAAAGACTTGTCATGAGAAAGTGTTTAATACTATACTGTATTTATTAGTGCAAACAAATACGTATGGGATCGCTATGTGTTATCCAGACTAAAAAGCACATCCGTCTCCTTTGTCCTTATTATTGACGACTGCTCTTTCTTCTACCAGCTCCTAATTGTTATTCATTTAATGTAGACACAGCTTATTTTTTCATTACATAAATTTGTTTAGTCTTTGATTTAAGTTGATTTGACTTGGACACAACTTGAGATTTCCCATCCCTTTAGAATAACTTTTCCATGCAAATTCAAACACACAGACAAATTCAAAATCCAGTGGACGAAGTGGTATTAGTATGGTTTGTTCGAATTCAAATTCGATATAATGTGTGCACGATTAAATTATAAACGATGAGAGGATAAATAAATAAAAACCGTTAAAGCAAAAGGAATACTGAACCATTCAAGAACACTTCTAAGCCAATACTAGGATACATATACCAAACGGTAAAACAGTTTAAAACTTGAACTTTCAAAGCATCTTTCTCCTTGGTGGAATCATGCATGTAAGATTTTATATTAAAAAGGGTATGTAAATGCATTTATCATGCGATAAGATGCTTTGTATTTATGGTACAAAAAGAAATGAGGAAGCAAAGTCTCCAATCCAATTATAGATGCTCAAATGATATATAAGCACTCCCATACATTTACATATATATACATAATATATCAAGAGAGAGAAAGAGAATCCTTTCACTTGAAGGGTCAAGGAGAGAGATCTTTTTGCAGCATTTCCATTTTGGTAAATCCAATAAGTGAAAAAGTGTAATAATTAGCAGTTTGGGGGTTAGCTTTTCGATTTCGCAAGCAAAACTCTTTTCTTTTCGTTTTGTACATCCCGAGATTTTCAGATTCCTTCATCTACTAGCATTCATCGTCATATTGCAAAAGTATCGTTTCTTTTTTTTTTCTTCGCAGTTTTTTTTTATTTCATTAAAATCTCGTAATTTGGCATCCTCGGCATCAGAATCTCAACGAGAAATTCCCATTTTACGCACCTAAATATTGGAACCTATGAGCATGATTTCTGCAAACGCATCAATTAAACACAGTGGGCCATCTTCACGATCCACCGCACAAATATAAATATACACACATAAGTATATAATATTCTGTCGACGAAGACGTGTGAATGCAGAAAATATAATTTATACGACTGATATAAAACTGTTTTAATGTATACTATTTTTTAGTGTTTATTTTTAACCAGTATCTATTCTTTGCGGGGAAATCAATTAATTTATTTTCTTTAGTGCTCGTCCATAAATCTTGCCTGCAAAGATATATATAAATCCAAGACAAGCTAATTATTCTAAACGAATCGAAACCAAAACGGTCTTAGTTTTTACCTTTTGGAGTGTAAATTTGAAACACGAGATGAGAAACAAAATTAAATTGTACTGTATGTTTCAAACTAAAGCTATCAGAGTTGTGTGTTTCAGTGTTATGATTTGTGAATCTAACGTGACGTTCGAAAAATTAAAATACATCACAAATTTGAATATTTTAATGTCTACTATAATTTGTTAACTGAAAAGATTTAAGTTACGTCAGTCTACATTAACAAAACTAAACCATTTTATTATAATTAACCCTAAAACCGGCTTGAGGATTCTCATGGACCCTTGAATTGTTTGGTCGGTCCATCTTAATCTCTATCCATAGATTTCTGTTATATATACTACTATATGATATGCGTGTACACACACATGCTATAGCTATTTTATTTATGATTAATATAATAGTATAAGCAATATACCTTCAGGTAAAGAGAAATAATATTTATTATTACCCATTGAAAAAGACTCATTTGATCGAGAGAGAAAAAGAATCTATCATCTGAACCAAAAAAGCATCTTTCTATCTTTTCAAATGCTTGCTTCCTTCAAATCCTCTAGCTCCTCCTCCGAAGATGCCACTGCCGTCACCGAGAATCCTCCCCCTCCTCCCTTCTGCCTCGCCTCATCATCTGCCGCAACATCCGCTGCTCATCACCTCCGTCGTCTACTATTCACAGCTGCGGAGTTCGTCTCACAGTCAAACGTTTCAGCCGCTCAGAACTTACTCTCAATCCTCTACGCAAACTCTTCCCCTTACGGTGATTCCACGGAGCGGCTTGTCCATCTCTTCACGAAAGCCTTGTCCGTACGGATCAACCGTCAACAACAACAAGATCCTACGGCTGAAAACGTTGCCACGTGGACAACGAACGAAATGACTAGCTCCACGGTTTTTACAAGCAGTGTATGCAAAGAGCAGTTCTTGTTTCGAACCAAGAACAACAACTCCGACTTCGACTCTTGTTACTATCTTTGGCTGAATCAACTAACGCCGTTTATTCGGTTCAGCCATTTAACGGCGAACCAAGCCATACTCGACGCGACGGAGACAAACAGCGGTAACGGAGCTTTACATATACTGGATTTAGATATATCACAAGGACTTCAATGGCCTCCATTGATGCAAGCCCTAGCTGAGAGATCATCAAACCCTAGCAGTCCACCTCCATCTCTCCGCATAACCGGATGTGGCCGAGATGTAACCAGTTTAAACCGAACCGGAGAGCGTTTAACTCGGTTTGCTAACTCCCTAGGTCTTCAGTTTCAGTTTCACACGCTTGTGATCGTCGAAGAAGATCTATCCGGACTGTTGCTACAGATCCGACTGTTAGCTCTCTCCGGTACACAAGGAGAGACCATTGCTGTCAACTGCGTTCACTTCCTGTACAGATTCTTTAACGACGATGGAGACATGATCGGTCACTTTTTGTCGGTGATCAAGAGCTTAAACCCTAGAATCGTGACAATGGCGGAAAGAGAAGCGAATCATGGAGACCCTTCGTTCTTGAATAGATTCTCAGAGGCTGTGGATCATTACGTGGCGATATTTGATTCGTTGGAAGCTACTTTGCCGCCAAATAGCAGAGAGAGGCTAACCCTAGAGCAACGGTGGTTCGGTAAGGAGATTTTGGATGTTGTGGCTGCGGAAGCGGCGGAGAGAAAGCAAAGACATAGGAGATTTGAGATATGGGAAGAGATGATGAAGAGACTTGGCTTTGTTAACGTTCCAGTAGGAAGCTTTGCTTTCTCTCAAGCTAAGCTTCTTCTTAGACTTCATTATCCTTCAGAAGGTTATAATCTTCAGTTTCTCAACAATTCTTTGTTTCTCGGCTGGCAAAATCGTCTTCTCTTCTCCGTTTCATCGTGGAAATGATTCGAACAAGAGAGAGAGAAAACCTAAATTTAGGTTTAGTAGAGAAAAAAATTCGATAATTTTTTGGTGTTAGGGCAAGCAAAAAATGATTTTACAGATGACTTCGGAGGACGGTGGCTCCGGCGAAGATTTCCGACGGCGGAGGAATCTTGGAATGTGTGTCTTTTTTTGTTTCTTGGGAAGCTCAAACAAAGAGACAACCTAATCTTTTGTGTTTAACCTACTAAAATCTATTTTTTCAAACTCAATCTTAGGTGTATCGTTTTGACATATATAATGTCTCTTTTCTTTTTCTTTTTATTTGATTAATTAGTCGATCCACTAGTTTTTTTTTTTCTTTTGTCACGAGTCGATCGATCCACTCGTATACTATATGCATTTTAAGATTTATTAAATGCATCCACTGATCAGCTATTCAAATGTATTTTAAATTTCGTGGAGGTTATATATTAATATATGATGATGATAAGTTTTTTAATGGTATTATTTGTTCAAAAACAAAGTTTAATGGTGGGTGAGAGTTTTATTAACTAATTGGTTGAAATTGTCCGATTTGAATTAGTCACGTCATAGTAATAAATTTAAATAGACCTTCAAAATTGTGGAAATGGCCATATTTGGACTCAACCGGTTTAATAATATAATTAGCACGAAAGAGTTGTTAATCTGTCTCTTCGATCTTTTGAGAGATTCCACTTTCGCATGCTCTTTTTTAATTTATTTTCTATTTAATATTTATTTTAGGTATATATATGACCGCCCTCTTTGTTTCACTAGCCTATACCCTTAGTTGTCGAATAAAGTTTTCGATTAAATTGAAATATTGTAGCTTTTACAAGTCCTTTAGTGAATCCAAACGATCAAAAGACATAAGCAAAAAAAAAAAAAACTATCATTAGTCCATCATGCCTCCCAAAAAGAACTCTAAACAAAATTTGAAGCAGCTGATCATTCCGGGTTGACTTTATTATGAGTTTTTGTTTGAACCTTCACTTTATTTTGAGTTTAGTACCATGATCGTCCCAATACACAACAGAGTCAAAATGTGACGAATACTTTAATCTTGATGTATGGAGTATATCTGATTGTTAGACATTCTTCATTTACACTTTGAAATAAAAACTAAAGAATATTTAAGGTGGAATTTATTCACGATTTCACAATTTTTATAATAAATTAAACGTTGAAAACAACGTGTAATACAACAAAAATAATTTAGATTGAAGAACGTCTCGTTGAAACCATATCTTGGAAGAAAATTCTGAAGTCCAGATTGCTCTTGGTAACGAAAAAGAGAGACCACTCGATTACAAATTAATTTCTCATGATGTGTATGCAGTGTGTATGTAAGTTGTTATGATGCATTTCATTGCGTTCTTTCTAGAAAGTTTGTGGACCGATGATTGAAAAAGTAAATGGAAGAGAATATACACCAGACGATCAAACCTATGGATAGAAAGATGATGCTCATAAATATTGACTACATTTATATGTTTTATTGATTTAGCAGCTTCTTAATCAATTAAATAAAGATAGATATGAATATATAAAATAATATTTTAAAATTCTGAATATTTTTAAAATAAAGATAGTTCTATCACTAGTTGTATAGCGTAATGAAAGACTGAAGCTAAACTAACTATAATATCTACCACTAATTAGTATCGTAATCCTTACTTGGACAACTAAGAAACCACCATTAGTTTGGATGCCAAAAGAGAAGTGGTTTGTTTAATTAATTATTAGAGTTAGTGTCGACAGAAGAAATCTTAGAGGAATAATCAAACAGCCACTGGTTTCCTCTTGTTTCCCGAAAATTCTTTTTCATTGTCGAGTTTAAATGATGCGTTTTCGTTATTTTCAAGAAAGGTACTGATCGATTATTTATAATTGAAGTATCAATATTATATCGGGAGAGAGTAAATTAATGGGGTGAAAAAAGGGATTTGTCTTTGAGGAAGAAACAGGTAATGAAAACCCTAAAAGGTGCCGATTTGTCGGGTGAAACAAAAGCATCAAAGTTGTCAAAAGTAAAACAAAAGGGTGTGTTTATTTATACTTATGTTATATACTGTACTAAAGTACTAATTAATATGAAAGGGTGTTTTTTTTATTTGATAAATAACCATGCTAATAATTTTTAATTAATGAAACACAAACACAAGTCGTAGTTCATTGGTATCTCTCTCGTCTCTCGTGTCTCGTTGCCTCCCTTCTCTTCCCCATTTTCATATCCTTTTGTTCACTCTTTGCCCTAGCACATTTAATGATTTATATACATAAGACTAAAACATTGCACACATATCTATACACACTTGGAAACGCTAGGTATGTCTCAGTTCAAAATGTACTGATCGGATTTAGATCCGATCTTTCTTATCAGCCATATACACGAACACTATCGAGTCCATGCACTATGATAACATCTATATGCACTTATGCACACATTAAACATATACTGTATTAACGAATTGATTGGAACATGTTTACTTGACTTGTTTATACCAGCATTTGCCTGTACAACATACATATATATTGCTCTCTACTCTCTTTATACATACATTCGTTATTAATATCCATTTTACTGATCATTACTACATGTTTCAAGGTACATATCTACATTACAAATTAGAAGGAGTATTTACTTGAAAAAAATACACCAATTATCTCATAAAGTCAACCATATGCTAATAGGAGAAGCCATTGGTGATAATTTTGAAAATGTATACATATTGACTGCGAACCAAAACATTGTTATCTCTACACTTTTTTCTCAGTTATCAAACACCAAATAATTACTTAGGACAAGACGGTGAAATTTAATATGTAATAAAGATGACGTACGTCGTCATGAGCTGAAAGGCAATTTTGCGTGTCGATAGAAACCTAACCTTCACCCAACAAATTAAGTTGTAAAAGTTCAGAAAGAAAAAGTTGTAAGTAAATAAATGTGAAAAAGTTATAAATATTCCGAAGAGAAAATGGATTTAGGGTTTTAGGTGAAATTTTAAATATTACATATGCTTACTGACAGAAGCAATCCCTCATGCCCTTCTACACAGCCACCCACTATCTTTTTACTTCGCTACATCCATCAATCTCAATCTATTTTTTTCTTGACTTTTTTTACCTTTTCTATTCATATTCAGTTTCCAATTTTTTTTTTAATATTAATCTAGTGGCTAAGGTCAAATGATTTTTCCTTCTTCATATTACTTACGTTGGAATAAACATCTGCTATAAAGTTGAAAAAATATTACTAATCACATCTATTACTAGAATTTTGATTTGTTATTTTTATTTGAAGGTTCTATGTGATAATGTGAATATTTAAGAGATATGTGAATGTGACTGGAATAAGGTTATATTTGAATTTTGATGTAAAGTAAAATATGACTATTACTAGAAAAATATACAGATGGGAATATTGTACTGAATTAAAAAAGTTTCCACTAAACGAAATAACGAATTGTAAAGGAGAAGACAACACTCTGGTTTTCGGGTGTTCGGTTTGTGAGACCGACACGTGATGTTGATTCAGGTTACCTTTGTCGTTAATTTGCAGATAAGCCAATGTCTTCTTTGATTTAATTAAATCAGCAAAAATGGGTATCTTGTTTTTCTTAATTAACTAACTAATCCTTTGACTATTAAATCAATCATAAGTCAAATCTTCAGTTGTTGGCTTGGCACCAGATTTTAAGTGAATGCTGCCATCTGCTAAGGCTAACATACATGCATTTGAAATATAAGACAAGAACAAATAGAAAAATAAAAAATAATTTACATTTATGAGCATAGGTATTATACATTTTTTCGTCTTTAATTCTGCATTCTTGGACTTACTTTTACCTCTAAACGACAACCCGTATATTTAATTTACAATCAAATTATGACAGAACAATAAGGTTCAAATAAATTACACATTCTACTAAATCTTGGGATGTAAAATTTATATAATACAATACAGTTTTAACTGAGCTTCCTCAGTGGCGTTGAGGCGTGTGGAACTCCCACCCATCATAGCATCCAAGCTCACACCCATCAAAACACAACGTCAGCCACGGTCTTTGGTCGCAGATTGTAGCTGTGACCGTCTCTCTTCGACCAGCGAACCGTGTCTGTCCCAATCCGAGCCAATGGAGACCCGCAAATGACGGCTTACTTAGCCATCTCAGTGCTCCAGTCGTCAAACTCACACAGTTATGGACATTGAGCTTCCGCAACTGTTTGCTTCCTCCCTCTGTTTGTCTTTCCCTTGTAGCCAGCGATTCTACCGATGAATCTGTCACGTGGAAGCAACTCCTAAGACTTAGCTCTGTTAAAGCCTTGCAATAGCGCGTGATTGTGTGGATGGCTCTGTCTGAGATTCCTGGCATGTGACCAAGATCAAGCGTTGATAATGTTCTGCTGATTGTTCCTTCATCGTTCAACAGATAATAGATTCCTCTGTCGCTGACCCTCTTACAGCCGCGGAGGGATAGTTGCATGATGGGAACATCCGACTTACCGAGTGCAACCATGCCACTATCGGTTATATCAGCTCCTGCGAGATTCAGAGAAGTTAACTTTCTGAGTGCTGAAACAGTGTTGAGGCAAGAATCAGATATACTTTTGCAGCTGCCTAAGTCGAGTAGCTCAAGATTGGTACACAGCCCCAGTTTCTTCACGGCTTCGCTAGTTATGAGAGGGCACGTGGAGAGTCTGACCTCTTGAAGAGAACAAGAAGATCCTGTGACATCATGGAATGCCAAATCAGACAACAGGAAGGCACCTCGTACTTCAAACCTTTTCAGGTTCCGGCATGAGTGAAGGAGCGATGCGAAACCAGCATCGCTGACTCTTGGGAACCCACCGAGCCTCACTGACTCCAAACCTTTGCAAGCCTCGGAAAGAAGAAATATACCCATGTCGTTAATTCTCTTGAACGATATCTTGCGGTTGTAACAAGTGCGAACTAGAGAGAGGCTTGTGAGTTGCTGACAATAACCCAGAGACTGAAGGCCAGTGTATGTCAGGTCACTGTCAGGAAATGGTTCTTTTTCAGGACGGTCTTCGAGGTCAAGTTTGACAAGGTGAGGAAGAGAACCTGTGATAGCTATGATTAGCCTGTCAGATATCAAGTCCAGGACAAGAGACAGGCTTTGCAAAGTAAAAGAAGACGAAGGAGAAAGCAAGGTAGTATAGTGAGGCGGCTTAGATAAACAACTCGCAGTGACTTTGAATCTATTCATGAGAAGAATCGCGTCGGACTCAAGAAGTGGCTGTAACCTTAGAGATTTGAGAGTCTCTGGCAAGGAGAATCTAACAGACTGGAAAGCGGTGGCATCTACTAGGATACCTCGGATATTTAGTTGCAGAGACTGCAAAGCATGACAAGAATATAAAACCCAATTCAATTTCACACTTTCTCGCTTTCTTCGGAGCAATGCCTCTCATCAAGCTAGCTTTTTAACAAATTACCTCCAGATACGGACACCCGTTGAGCATTTGCGTCAGGTTAGATTGAAAAACAAGGGGTGAATCCAAGTCTGCCATTTCCAGGGTAAGAACCCTATCATAAATTCAACCCACAAAACTCAAAGTTACTCACTGTCACACTTCAATTCAATAGCTTGAAACTCAAATCTTCACACCCTTCTTGAAAAGATAACAAAACCATTAACAACAATCAAAGCTGATACCAAATACGTAAAAGCTTGACTTGAGAAGCTAATCAGCTTGTTTGATTCAATTCTATATATGAAGTTACTGAATCATTGCCCTATCATCAACAAGATGATATCTTTCTATCTATGGAACTGATCAATACTCCTTAAAGTCATCAATTCAGAAAAAGATGGTGACTTTTCCACCAAATTTCATAAACTGTACCGGAGATTTGGGCAGAGGCTGGCGATGGAAGTGAGGACACTGGAATTAAGAAGTGAACACCTGAGCAAGTGAAGCTCACGGAGGTGTGGGCCAATAACTCCATTCACAGCAGAGACGCTGAGGCGGAGACAGTTGAGGGTTAGGCTCGTGACACCGATGCAACCACGCAACACGTGATTCAGAGTTTCCTCGTCCGGCGAGAACACCTACCACAAGAAATCTCAAAACTCGATAAAGTTCGTATCTTTACAGAAGTAATTGAAGAGGGTAAAATCGTGGAGACTCACAGATAGATCGAGAGAGGTAATAGAAGGGAGAACGTCGGAGACAACGGCGGAACGGAGCGCGGTTGAAACGCAGGCGACGGAACAGAGATTCTCGAGATCTAAACGTTTCAGTATTTCCTCCGATAACACGGATTTCGTCACTTCCTCCATCGTCTCTTCTCCCCCACAGAATCTCTAATCGTTCTTCTTCCCCTTTTGAGCCGTTGACACGAATTAGAGACGAGACGAGACGAGACTAGACGAGGCGTGTTTGGACGCAGAGTTACTCATATCCTTATCGACTTGTCCGGGTTATTAACGACCGGTTTATTAAATAACCTGATTGAATCCGGTTTATTAAATGCTCGATTCCAATTTCTGTTTTGATTTTTCGCGGTTTGATTCATAAAGTATGCTAAAGTCTTGGCTGGTTTTTAATTTTAGTTTTTGGTTTATTGATTTTTTTTTTATTATAGATTGTAGATTTTGATGAATCATATTATTTATTATTTACAAAAAAATCTTAAATATAAAAAAAAAACAATCATAAAAAAAACTCTAAAAACATAGATTTTAGTTTAAAAAAAAAAATAAATATGACATTCAAAACTGGTTTTCCTATTTTATTGAAAATCTTTTGTTTTTCAACAAATATATCATATCAAAAATATTTCAAAATTGTTCATTAATCTAATTTGGTGGTACCGAGTCAACATAACAAGTTTTCATAATGAAAATTTTAACATTATAGGCCAATTTATCCACTTTTGTGTTTTAAGAATTTTTTTTCTTCAAAATATTGTAAAATAATTTTTTAGAGAATATAAAACCAAAAAATGTTTCAAAAAACTGCCAACTCAAAGATAATTTAAAAAAGATTGAATAAAGTACAAGTTTTGTAGAACTATTACATTTTATTGAATATTACTGAAATGAGAAATGAGGAAGAATTAAATAAAAGGGTTCAAGGTTTACGAACTTAAAGGTTAACACCAAAGTTAACAAACAGTCGATGCATGATCCCCTTGTACACCTCTGTACCGTCGGGTACCACGTAATCAACCCTCGGTTCATCATTCCTTCGGTACATAAACCCATGATTCTGATTAACCGGTAAACTCGGTAGCTTAGCGAGTCCAGTCATGAAGAGCTGTGTCATATCAGCTCTTGCGTCCAACGACGAAGTGAAAGGCCTCATGTCCAGAGGAGCCGAAGCGGAAGAAGGAGGGAAAGGCGTCATGTCTTGAGGGGCCGAGGAGGAAGGAGGAGGCTGCACCCTGCCTAACCGAGAAATTCGCTTGCTCTGCTCTTGAGACATTGATGCACTGGACCGAGTCCTTGAACCGGAACTGCTACTGCGTGCAGCTGGTGCAGGGTGCTCGTGTACCCCATCGTATGTAGTCACCACTAAGGTCACATCGTCTGCTCCTCTCTCCACATGCTTCTTCACATTGCACCCATTGTGTGTGCACTTGTAGTAACTCCTGCGGTTACCATTATACCAAAAATAAATTATTAAATTTAGTATCGAAAATTCGACCAAAAGAATAAAAAATTTAGCATCGAATATCTAGGTTTTGCCTAAACGCCTGACTAGTTTTTGGAGTGAGCAAGTCCCTTGCTAAAAGAGTTCCCACAACCGCACCACTTATCAAATATTGAACATTTAGGCTGTAGTGAATTAAGACTCTTGATTTTAAAGTGAATACCACTGAGCTACCACACGCGGTTCAGTAAAAGGTTCATGTATATTCGAAAACAATTATTTTAACTGCTTTAAAAAAAAAGACGAAGAAGTGCATGGTGAAAGAGACAACCTCGGATTTGGATTCCCTTTGACAACTTTCTGACCGTATTTTCTCCAGCGAAAACCATCGTCAGGATGGTCTTCCTCGCTCTCCATCTGAATGATGATCCTTTGGTTCCTGCTTGTTCTTGTGGCTCCAATCATGTTTGATACATCAAATTTCCTGCCAGAGCATTATGTAGTTTAGGTTAATTTAACTAACAAAATATGTTAATTAAGTTTAGGTTTATTGATGTTAATTTTGGACCTTCTCTTCGGAGAAGGTTCGACTTCTGGTTCATCAACAATGTTGTCGTCTTTGTCTTTGTTTTCATCTACACCTTCATCTTCGTCCTTGTCCTTGTCCTTGTCCTTGTCCTTGACCTTGTCCTTGTCCTCGTCCTCGCTCTCATTATCGAGGGAGATGAGGTTGATGATGTCCGTGTCGTCAACGACTTCAGATTCAAAAGAAGCGACTAAACGAGCACCAATAGGATCAACATGAGATTCATGAGATGGGACATGAACGGAATCTTCCGTTGGAATAACATCAGAGCCTGTTACACATGTATAAGAAAAAACTGATAAAAATATTGGAAATTTGAAATTGGAAGCATACTTGGGACACAAGCAACTCTATGTATTACCTTCTTCTTGAGGAGGCGCGTTAACGTGCATCGGCTGATGAGGAACATCGTTGTTGATTGTCATCGTCGTTGCATGGTGGTCACCAGAATTTTCCACCGTCTCTGGAAGCCCGTCATTGGCGACTGGAGACAGAGGGGTAAACTGGCAAAAGAAATTACCAAAGACAATACATTACTCCGGTATACAGTGGTGCAAATAAGCTACAACTATCCCGTTTCTATAATATGTTTTGACTATAAAAAAAACTTTAAAAATTAAAAAAGCGTGGGAATTGAAATATTATAAATGTTTTTATTTTTTTTTTCAAAATTATTATTTAAAGTTTTGCTAAAACTGTTTTAATCAATAATACAATTTATTACAAAATATTATAATATATTTAAAATATATAAATTTGAGAAAATTCAAATAAAATAGAACAAAATAACTTTTCAAACATCCATACAATATAACCAGATAAAAAAAATTAAAATTATAATCTTTTACAGAAAGTTTTTCCAAATTGTAAACACAAATAGAATATAAGCGAATAGAAAAAGAAATTATAGATTTGATGCTTACCTATAAAAAAAATCTATTTTAATTTTTTTAGTATATTTACATCTAATCGTTCTAGAATAACTTATACAAATTTTCCCCAACTTTTTTCGATATTCAAATATTTATCATATGATAATATATCACGCATTATAAATCAATCAAAAGCAAAAACAATAATAAAAAAATCAATCAAAAAACATATAGAAGATAATGTTGTATACCTGTGAAGAAGCATGAGAGAAGTTATTTGGAGTTTGCAACAGTGCAGATGGGCTGAATCCTGGAGAGATTGCGACGACAGGAGAAGGAACGGTTGTCGGGTTCCTGAAAAGAGCAGCAAATGGACTCAAGTTCTCTGTCTCGAGCGGTGCAAGGTTAAATCCAGCTCTTGCAGCTACTCTGCCGCTGAGACCGGATATTTGTTCAGGCTGCTTATGGTCAGTTGATACGTTGGTTTGAGGAAAGATGTCGCTGCTCAGATTTAGACCATAGTCGGTTTGATTCAACATCGCAAATAACGCTCTTGGACTTGGAGTGGGTGGTGGTGCCCAATACGACGCCATCTCCATGAAGTTTCCATCATCACAATCACTCATTGTTATCTATTTATTTGAAGATATGTCAATAAACACACAAAAAAAAAACAAAGAGAGTCGAAAACGAAACAAGATTAATAAATATGATACGTTAGGAGGTTCTGAATGATTGGCAAATCAATGAATTTTTTAAAAATATATATAGATGTAAAGGGGGGAGAAACCTTTTTCTTCAGAGAGGGAAACCTAGCCGGGACAGAAGAAGAAGAAGGACCACAGAAGAGATGTGTGTAGTGCATAGGAGGGACTCGATGGTGTTCTTATATACTACAACTCGTAACCATTTTGTTTTGGCAACAATTTTATGTGGTCAAACTTTTCGACATCCATGTGTACACAATGCCTAAGGAGATTTTTAATTACTTTTTCTATCGTTTCTGGTTTTTACGAGCGGTATATACTTCGGTTCGGTTTGATCAAAACAATACCGACCCACAAGCTAATTGTATATATATAAACAAAATTCGGTTTTCTTTTTTTTTTCTGTACTTCTTTTTACCAAGAGAAATGTTATAAAATTGTTTTTGTTGTTGACCATAAACCGAGTAAAATTGTATAAGTTGTTAAGTATGTTATGAATAACTTTAGTTTATCTAAAACATGATTGAATTTATATTTTGTTAGCCATATAACAAACAAAGATTAATTGAATAAACAATGAATTAATAATTTAAAATATCGAACAAAGTCAGATTTAAATATTATTGTTTAGTGTATATATTGTTTAGTTAGTGGTTTAACAATAAATATCACTATAACCGGAACATCACCATATAGTAGATGTATGTAGTAAATGTTAATTTAACATTAAACTAGATTTTATATTTATTAATCAATGTTTATGTATACATTTGAATCAGTTTTAAATTGTTCATGCAGTTTTTTTTTGTCAAAAAGAAATAATTTAATACAAACCGACTTAAACTGTATATAATACTAATAGTACTGTGAAACTACTATGAGATTATATCAATCAATTTTTTCAAATAGCAATCATTTATTCATTAATAATGTAACATATCCAAACTAGATCTAATATCATCACTTTCTTATATTTATTCATAGTTCAAAAACTTATAAAAATCTATGTTATACATACGGTTTAAGCAACTTTACTTATATGGTTATGTATGTATTTTCTTAATGACACTATTGTAAATATCTTATATTTTTAATGTTTTTATATCCCATTGACTTTCTGACTTCAATCAAATTTGATATAATATATTACATATATTAGTAAAAAAAATGAAAAATTGTTATTTAGTAATTATTATGTGAATAAAATAAAATTGTTATCATTCTAATATTGGCTCAACCGGTTTGACCATGTCATTGTAAACTAAATCATTTTGGTTCATTTTTTGTTCAGTTTAATGGTTAACACAAACGTAGAAATAAAATAAATAGACAGAAAAATGTTGACCAAAGAATATAGAAAATGCATAATTTGAAGTAAAATATTTTTCTTTAATTAGTCACAATACTTTCAAATGTATTCACTGTCAATGATTAAAATATTACCTACAAAGCCATGACCAAAAACTAATAAGTATTGATATATAGGGAAAAAATACTTTATATATATGGATAACAAGATTTTAATTTTTTTTTAATTATTTTTTCATTTAAACTGATTAAATGAGACATTCAATAAACAAAATATAACGAAAAATTAATAAAGTTTTTATACTAAATAATGAAAATAAATATAATTTGATTAACAACAATGACATCATGATAGTTTTGTCTAGAGACATAAACTAAACATTTAAATATTTATGTACACACAATAACAAGCAAATTTAAGCATTTTATCAAAAAATATAACAACCGAGTTTTAATATTTTTCTTACTAAATTTTTAATACCAAAAACAAAATCAAATCGTAAAAAAGCTTGACCCAAGACTAAAACGATAAGAAATCATTGACTAAAAAGTGAAACATTTATGTGATTATTGTCCTGCTATAGCGGTACGTGCATCATATCTATCGATACCAAAAAAACTAAGGTTTGACTCTTTAAAGATTTCACTGTGCCTCCTAAAAAATACCAAACCATCACAGATATAATTAAAAATTTTCAAAACATCATCGTTCTAAAATTGCTAAAATCAAAATTGAGGAAAAATTTTCACCATGTAAATCATAAAATATACACTCAAATTAGATCAAACTCTATCAATATATATATAAAAAAAGACATAACTCTGGAGTTTATATACCACCTAATATTGCCAAAAAAAAAAAGAATAACAAGAAAATAAAAGTTCTAAAAGAAACAGTCTCCAACTCACCATAGAAAGTTTCTAACTTGGCTAGATTTTCTGTCCTAATATATGGTGCCAAACTAGATTTAACTTCTGGCTGATTTTTTTCTTCAAAGAGTTCTAGGTTACTTTTTAAATATCAGTTTTATATTAGTCTATGACTATCACCTAACAACATTTACATACAATTTTTATTAGTTTTAGAAATTTATGTATGTATGTATCAGTTATACCACGTGAGTATCTCGAAAAAATATAGATACAAATGATGTTAATATATTTTTGTGATGGGTTTTTTGACATTTTGAGGTATTCACTTTTCTTTTTAGATAATTAAGTTAAAATCAACACTATCGATCAAAATCTCAAAAGTATAATATAATTATTTTAATATATGTGATGAGGTTTATTTCGATGATAAATTTATCAACTCCATAAAATCAACATTATCGATCATTGTTTATTTCAATGAGTTGAACATTTATATGAGGTTTTTGTAAGTTCTCTTTAGAAAATCGATTTTTTCATCTTTTCTATTCGTAAAAAAATCTAAAGATATCATTTGAGAATCCTCGCTTTTATGGAGCTGATCTAAAAAATTCTTTGTTGGAGGTAGTCTAAGTCGAGCACAATCGTTTTTACCCAGCACAGCCTAAGAGGTAACAATCGAATTATCGAAGCACTTACTTTGGTTTTGATTCCTGGACTGAGTTGGGACCTTTAAGTTTGATCTCGACTCTTGTTTGCTCGAGGTTCCATTAAACGCAAATGGTTCTCCTATGTACCCGTAACGATTTTTAGAATCTTGCTCAAACCAGGTTTGAGAATTCAGGTAAACTTCTAGGCAGTCCTTACAACTAAATTAGGAGCTAAACTAGCCCTAGGATATATGGATCACCTTTGGATCTTTACGTTGAAGGATTCTCATTCAAACACTTTTCCAACTTACAAATTCTGTAGAGAAATAATGTAAATATCAAACCCCATCATTGATGTCATATCTAAAGTACAATGGTTTTAGTTTTTACTAGAAACGTAAAGCCAAGTACTAACAAGATATGTGCTAAAAATGTACTAATAAGATATCTTTAACATGTTTATATATAAAAAAAGATATAAATGAGTTAAATTCTAGCAGAATATACTTCTGAAACTAAACTATCCAACCAATTTTTTAAAAATGGGAAACTTACAAAAGTTTACAATGAGGAACGCAAGACTTAAAAACCCTCCAAGCGAAATCACAACTCACAAGCCTAACGGCTAGAATAAACTGTTCAATGTCTACTACGTGCTTCTTCTCAATCTGACCTTGCCGCTCAAGCTTCTTCTGTTATATACACACTGACACCAAAATTTCGAACAAGTAACATGAGGATCCGATTTCCTAGGTTTGTCCATCTTTTTCTTCCACCGAGGGAGTTTCCTTAAGCGAGAAGTCATCGAGACTTTCGTCTTCCTCTGTATCACCCTTAAGCTCTTTGAACATGGCCATCACTTGGATCATAGTTGGCCGCTTAAACGGTCGATCATCCAAGCATTGAGACGCGATCTTCAAGTAATGAAACAGCTCAACATCGCCTGATTTCTCGGTTACAAGCTCCGGGTCGAGAATCTCACTTCCTCTCTTCTCCCTATAGAGCTGTTTGGCCCACCCTACAAGGTTATTGTCTTCTCCAAACTCCCCTGGATCAATCGGTTTCTTACCAGAGAGAAGCTCAAGAAGTATCACTCCGTAGCTGTAAACATCCCCTTTGGCAGTACACCGGAAACTCTGGTAGTATTCCGGTGGAACATATCCTGGAGTACCTGCGAGCGTGCTCACGCTCAGATGCGTGTCTAGAGCACTAACTAGCCTCGCCATTCCGAAATCCGAGACACGTGCTTCCAAGTCTTGGTCAAGAAGAACGTTGCTCGACTTCATGTCTCTGTGGATTATGTGAGGAATGCAGCTATGGTGCAGAAACGCTAGACCTCTTGCAGCTCCAACTGCGATCTTCTTCCTTGCAGCCCAGTTCAGAAAGATTCCGCCTCTTTTCGAGACCTCGTGAAGAACAGTTTCCAAGCTTCCCCATTTCATGTATTCATAGACAAGAAGCCTCTCTTCACCGACCTTGCAATATCCCAAAAGCGGAACAAGGTTTCTGTGTTTGATTTTACCTATTGTTTCCATCTCAGCCATGAACTCTCTATCACCTTGCCCCGTGATTCGTATCAACTTCTTGATCGCTACAATACTTCCGTCTCTGAGCTGAGCCTTGTAGACTTCTCCAAACCCACCAGACCCGATCATGGTCTCTGCGCTAAACCCGTTTGTGGCCTCAAGAAGATGTGCGAAAGTGAGTTTCCTTAGCGGTTTCTCGAACGTAGCAACGTTGATGCTAAGCGGTTCAGGAACGCTAGAGAGCTTCCAGCTGCAGCTTCCAGAAGTTGGAAGACTCTCAATGTATTTCTCTCTCTTCTGTTCCTTTTTCTGAACTCTCCTCACCCTGTAAAGCGCCATGACAAGCATCACAAGGCACATGAAACAAAACGCGATTCCTGCTATCACAGCGGTTGCAACGGTTTGTTTCTTGGCGTGTACGCCACTGGAGGTAATGGGCCGAGGAGCAGAGACGCAGGGGCGCAAAGGAACGCCGCAGAGGCCAGAGTTGTTTGCGTATCTTGAGACAGGGAACGTTGTAAGCTGACCTCCAAATGGGATTGGACCTGTGAGGTTATTGTTGGAGACATCAAGATCGCTGAGGAAAGAAAGCGATCCTAGCGATCCAGGTATGTATCCTTGAAGGTCGTTATGAGACAGATCAAGAACACCAATCGCTTTCAAATCTCCAAGACTGTCTGGTATGGTTCCGGTTAATCGGTTATGTCCCAAGTTCAAGACCTGGAGGTAGCCCATGTTACCATAACTCGAAGGTATAAAACCGGAAACAGCATTGTAAGAGACGTCGAAGTAGATGATACTTCCGTTGGCAGTGAAAGTGTACATTGTCATGCCTGAGTATATACGTGTGGCGGGACATGAATGAACCATTGGTAACCGCTCTAAACGTTCTGCACGAATGTCTTCAAACTCGACTAACCCTCCTGCACCTCTGCATTCTGTTCCACCTTCGTTCCTCACAAACGCAAACTGTTTACCTGAAACACTCCCTGGCATTACAAGACCGGCCTGGCTAGCTAGCTCACCAGGGAGTTCCCCGGTTAAGTTGTTGCTGTTAAGATCGAGCCAGATCAGACTCTTGCAGTTCCCGAGCTGACGTGGAACGTTCCCGGACAAGGAGTTGTTGCCAAGCTGCAAGATAGCTAACTTGGCGAGATCACCGATTCCGTTAGGGATGTTTCCAGTGAGGCGGTTGCTTGAAAGAGAGATCCAGATCATGTTGGTGCATTTGGAGATTGACTCAGGGATGGAACCAGTTAAGAGATTGTTGTTGAGGATGAGAGTTTCCAAGTTTCCTCCTTTGACACAAACACCTTCTGGGATACTTCCAGTGAGATTGTTGGCCCACATAACCAAATCAGAGAGGTTAGGCAACGTCCATATCTCCTTTGGGATGGAACCTGTGAGAGCGTTGAAGCTGAGATCGATCGTTTTCAAGCTCTTGCATTTGCCAAGCTCCACGGGGACTGTTCCCGAGAGGTAATTGTTAGCTATGAGAATCTTTTCAAGAACTGGAGAGGTTTGCAGAGAGCAGAAACCAGAAGGTACGTTTCCTGTGAAACCATTCGAGCTTAGGTCAAGAACACGTAGGTTTGTAGAGTTGGTGAGTGAAAGCGGAACAGAGCCTGAGATGTTGTTGTAAGCCACGTAAAGATACGTGACTCTTGTGAGTTTACTCACGACTGTGTTTAAGAAATCTCCTGAGAGGAAGTTGCTTCCGAGGTTAAGGTTCTGTAATGAGACGCAGGCGGTGAACTCTGGAGGAAGCTCGCCTGAGAGAGCGTTTCCAGAGAGATCAAGAACCTCAAGCGTTTTGCATAGTGAAGAAAGCTCCGGTGGGATTTCTCCGGAGAGACGGTTGTGTGCAAGGGAGAGCTGCTTCAAGTTCTTGAAACTTCCCCAGTATTCTCCCCCGGGGATCTTTCCGGCAAGATTGTTCCGAGAGATGTTCAACGTCTCGAGGACTTTGCAGTTGGACAGAGAAAGAGGAAACTCATCGCCGGAGATATTGTTCTGAGATAGACTAAAGAAGCTGAGGTTACCACATTTCCCGAAGGTGAGGTCGGAGAAGTCGCCGGATAAGTTGTTCTGAGCTAAGTTAAGATACTTCAGCGACGTTGGAAAGTTCGCAATGAAGCTCTCAGGAATCTCCTCTGATAAGATGTTGTAAGAGAGATCAACAGTCGTCAAGCTTGTACAAGAAGAAGGAGCAGAACCTAACTTTCCAGTGAGTTTGTTTCTTGAGAAGTTGGCCGAGACAAGATTCGAACATGTCGAGAACACGTAGTCCACCATTGCATAGTCCGAAATGGAGTTGGAAGAGACATCCACTGTCTGGAGATAACAAGCAGAAGCAGAGGATTCTCCAGAGGAAGAGAAATCATTTCCTTGTAGGTAAAGATTCCGAAGACTAGGCAAGGACGTGAGGTTAGCTAGGTTTAGGGTTCCACTGAGTCCACCGTAACGAAGGTCTAGTCCGACGATTCGGCCATCGTTAGAGCAAGAGACTCCTCGCCAAGAGCATGAGCCACCACGACCTGACACGTATTTCCAGTTACTCAGAAAGCTGTTAGGATCAGACTTTACTGAGGTTTGCTTGAACGCCATTAACAGAGAAGTTTCGTAGGAGGAGAAGTCCTCGTTGCTGATGAGCCTTTTCCCATGAGTGCACATCATTAGAAACGTTGCAGATACACAGAGGATCAACGGTAACAGCCACTTTTGCTTCATTGCCCACCAAACCAAAGTGTTCGATCAAATTGCCTTTATAGAGATTGAGCTCCGGATTTGTGACTTTGTGTGATTCATTTACTGTGGCTCAACTGCTTGTAACTCTGAAAAAACAAAGTAAAAGAACAAAACAAGAAACGGGTTTTAATCAAGAAATGGTTTCTATATATATATGGAAACTTGTTCAAGAAGAAGAGGAAGAAACAAAGAGTAGAACCTAAGTAGAAGAAGAAGAAAGAAAGAGACAGAGACAGAGTATCGCTGATGAATAAGACAACATAAATAGTTTTAAGATACTGTTTCTGATCAAGTACAACGTTGCAGAGATGGTCGGATTCAAAACAACCAAAGTTTAGGTTTTTTTTTTATTTATTTACCAAAATCAGATGGTTTTAGATTCCATAGTAGTGAGAGAGAGAAGTGCTTACATAGAGAAGAAACTTTTTTTTCTTAGCACGACCAATTCACCAACAACAAAGAGAGAAATAAAGTGATTTTTTTTTCCAGGAACAAAGCAAGAAGATATTTCCTTTTCTAACTTGCGTAAATGAGGAGCTTGATGGTGTTCTTCTTTAGTCTCTGTTTGGAAAGAAATATCAAAGGTTGTAAAAAGTGAATGATTTCTTTAGTTAATTCCAAAAAAAAACAAAAATTAATACTGTGTATTTGGTCTTTGCGGGAAATTTGCAAAAGCAATAGAGAACAAAAGAATTTAATAATGAGAAAATTTGGTAAAGAAAGGAAGAAGAAAAAAAAGTAAGAAAAGAAAAAGCAGATTAAATGAAGACATAATCCTGCAGAAAAGAAGAGAAAACACAATCATGATACTAAAGATTAATTTTCTCTTTATAATCTCTGTCTAATCATCAATTTTCTCGTCTTACTTTAATAAGAAAATAATGTTCTACAAATTTGTTCAGGTCGATTTAGCATTTCACGGCGGATTTCATGAATTCACTCAGGTAATAAAATTTACTCAATAAAGTTTTGTTAATAGTATTCTAAAAGAAAATTGTTTTGTCCGTTGGAGATAAATCTTAAGTGGGACTTTTAGTCAAACACTTGGATTCGATTCATTTAACATTGCCTAATAAATTAATTATCACTCTTTATCTATCCTTTTTGGGGGGTTACATGAATTACCCGGCACGTATGTATAGATGATATAGGTCTCTCGTTCCCATTTAAATAGTAGTCTCTGCTCTAACCTATACAAAGAAAACAAAATATGATAAAAAAAAATTGACGATAATTACGATAAAGGCCTACTTTCCCTTTGGTTCTCGTATGTTTCTACGCATTTATGCAACTTTCTAACCCTACACGGCACGAAGCACTAGCTTGTTTAAAATAAAAAAGGAAGAATTTAACAAATAGTATGTTTTTTTATTCGTTTATGGTCCTCGTTTTCTTTTGTATATTAGTCTTGCGGCCCCGCGCACTGTCTTCATTTATATAGTTGCCGCTTAACTTTTGGCAACCGTCGCATTTTATCCAATTTACTCAGCCTAAGCCCCACCTACAGCTGGATTAGCCAGTCTATCAGGTATCAAAGTTACTTTGAAAAATAAACTAAGAGACACCTCATTAAAGTGCCTTTCTTAGTTATACGCAATAATTTCAACTGGTTAAAACGAGTTGAGAGAGTTTTTATTCAAAACCAATCAATGGTAATTTAAAAAAGAAGTATAAATAAGATGTATAATAATATCTAAATTAGACATATATTATATAATGTTAAATGATATTTTATTTACTCGTCCAGACACATATATGCAACCTACATTTATTAAACTAAATACGAGCTTGTTACATAAATAAAACAAATATATGTAACTATACATAGATTTTAAATTAAATGTGAATCAGTTACATAAATAAAGCATAAAACAGAATCGTGTCCACAGTATAAATAAGACATTATTCTAAAAATCCCGTGACATCTACATGTAAAAATGGGGTAGGGAGTAGAGATTACGGTAAAAGACAAAAATAATTCTTGAAATGTTAACGTACAACATAGTTTATACACATAGAAAACAGGGAAACTATATATTATTTTAAAATTATTTAGCTTGTGTGATGTCCGATGTAAATGACATTAGGGTCGAAAATTTTGAATTTAAAATATGGTGAGGAAAAAGACAAAGGTCCTAGGAAATCAGTTTATTATTATTTGGGTAGATAGTAAGAGAATTAAAATAAGAAGGGGTTTTATGAAAAGCCGGAAACGGTTTCGACGCGCGTGGGCCGTAGGGTTGGGCCGGGTACCAATTTTGTCAGTATACTCTCCCGCACGAGCGCATATTTTGTGACCTCTTTCTACTCTAAAGAGTAAAGATTCTCCCATGCCCACTATGTATATTTATTTTTTATATACTAATGATCTTTTAAGTATTCAAGTACTCAGATAAAATATCCTTTCCTATAAGAAATTTTTTGCAGTAGGATAATTTTATTAAATATAAAATGTTGCTTTTGTAGCACAAAGTAAAACAATCAAAATCTACTTTTTAATTTTATAAATATTACTTTTTTAATTTGAATAAAGAATATGTATATAACTTTGTGTGAACTTAATATATAAGGTATCATTAACCAAATTATGTCACTGTTTTTTTGGTGTGTAATAAAAAATGGATGATGACGACTTCATGAAAACGACTATTTTTTTATCTAGTGATGATCCAAATCTAAATTAATCCAAAAAGTATTCGTTTTATTTGTCCAAATTACTATCAGTCTATCACGTTGTATAAATGTGTATATATGTACATAACTACATATTTATTTTCTTCTCTTTATTAGTCCATGTATGGCTTGTAAAAAAAGAAATAGAAAAAGGTGGAAAAGGACATTCTAATGGTCCAACGTATCATTATTAAGATTAGGTAAAAGGAAATTGACGAATAGTTCCATGCATGTCTAGACATCTTTCAAATACAAAAAGAGTTCACATATCGAAAATGATTTATTGAGAAATAATCATTTGAAATTTAATTGATTTTTCTCGTTGCGCTTTTTATATTTTAGCAGTTTCAATTGAAAGATTGGATGGAAGAAGTAAGAAGATGCTAGACTATATTTGTGGTTATATATCAGAATATTGAAACCATATTTATTCTTGATAGTATTGTTTGACATTAAGGACCGACCTAATAATGAAGAAAAAGCTAAGCAATTACAATTGATCATTCGTCACCCACTTACCAATATACGACCAACAAAATTCAATCACACTCCAATCGATTAGTCGACTATTTGTTAGTTTTGTCCCTTTTATATTAACAAAATTTACTGTAAATTAAAGCTCTTTTCAGTGAAAAATCATTAATGCAAGGGTCCATTATCAGTCATTGCATTATCTTTGTGGATCTTCGGTGTATGATTTTATCCATCAATATAGAAATCTTTTAAATCCCCAACTTTTAATTTAACAGTTGTACATCACATTCATGCAAAAGAAAAGCAGTTCAATGAAAGTAATGTACAAGATCAATAAATGCTACAAGAATCTTAATACAAGATGAATTAAAGTAACTGTACAAGAGAACTCAACAAAAACTCATTCATCTCATATAAAATAATTGTCGATTCTGAATATCACAAGCTTAGTTAAGAACTAATGATACGAACTTTTAATGTAGAGATGACTCAACAAATGCCGTATATATATGTTACACTAGATTTCTCTTTGATTATATAATAAGAGTGTTACTTTGGCGAGAACAATATTTCCAAAACTAATTAGGAGGTATTATTTTACGATCATGTTCCCTCCGTTCTAATCAATTGGACATCAAAAATTAAAAAGAAGAAGGAAAAAAGCTATACCAAATAGGCACAAACCCAAATCAATGCCCATTTGCTGCACCAACCTCCTCGTACTTCTCTTTTCTTCGCTCGTTGATCGATCTCCTACGACTCATCTCATCTCTGCGTAAAAAGTACAAATGACAAAATTACGATTTGGAAGTCAGATTGTTTCGAACGTAAAAGCATTCTTTTCTACATTTACAACTAACAAATGAGTTTTGCTTACGATGCAGCTTAAGATTGTGAATTCATTCAGAAAAACATAGAAAAAATATCAACACGCAAACACAGACAAAACAACGGAGGGTTTGAGTTTAGTTGGGCATTAACGGTAAAAGAGATAATTACCTGAGAAAAGTCCAGATGGAGTCATAATGAAGAAGGCCAAGCAGTTTCCTTTTTTTCCCTTTGTGAGTTACCTCACCTCGTTTTACGACAGGTAACTGCTTCAAACCTCTTGCCTCCATTAACTCTTTGGCCACCCCAACCGTCGTTTCTGGATAACAAGTAAGCAAACCGCGTTCTTGGCCTCGGTACGTTATTTTCTTAGTACACACGGAAGAAACCGGACATGTATTCTCCTGCAAGAGACAAAATAGTTCATTCAACTCAACTGCAAAGAAAAGAGAAGAGCGTTGAGAATGAGGGAGTTTGTTTTGTTTTACTACTTACATCTAAAATTGTAGAGACCATATTGGACAAGTAACGTCTGATGTCTCCGTGTGTTAGGATTCCTGCTAGAAAATCATCGTCATCGACCACCATAAGGCAGCTCTGGTGGCTGTCTTTGAGGATGTTTCTTGCTTCTCTTAGAGTTGTTCCCAGAGAAACCTTCACATAGTTCTTTGACATAACCCGCAAAACCTTTAGGTCTTCCAAAATAGTTTCTTCATCCAAGAAGGATTTGTGGTCAGGGTTCTCCATGACGGTAAGCTCAAGGGAGTTAATATTATCCGTGTGTCTCCAAACGCCTTCGGGTTTACGATCGGAAGGTGAAAGAGAAGAGTATCCTCTTCCTGTGCTGCGACCCTCAGATGAATCACTCTCTTTGCCTTGGTTTGCCACAGAGGGAACCCAAATTGCTAAACCAACTGCTCCCTGTTGGAAGAAACCGACAGACAGATCAGAACATGAACAAACATGATATATATTTTTGACTCTGGTTAAAAACATTATTATTATACCGAACACGATAACTGGTTCATTTCATAGTTTCTACTAGAAAGGCTTTACTGCTCGATCAGTTAGACAAGCCAACTCGGGAAGAATTTCATGAATCCCGCCCCTCTAAGCGATTTTCCGCCATGTTACATAAGTACCAGAAAAAAACTGGGAGAGAAAACGTTTGTTTACCATGAGCGGAAGCAAAATTCTATAATCTTTTGTAAGCTCGAACAGCAGTAATACTGATGTTAAGGGGACTGAGCACATGGAAGCTAGTGTCGCTGCCATACCAACCTGCATCACATAAAATGAGGGCACTTAATGAGTCAGAATTCGTAACAACCGATTGGCCGATATTAAAATTAGAAAAAGCTGCATTGAAGTAAGGGCCTGCAACAAAGGGAATACAATACCAGAGCGTAAGCTTGTGGTTGAGCAACAGCAGCATTACCAGGAATAGCTCTGTTAATAATCTCAGCAGCCGAACCTCCAAACACAGCACCAACAGCAGCACCAATCATCAAACTTGGTGCGTATAGACCGCCTACAAGCCCAGAGCCTTTACACAAAGCTGTAGCCACAACTTTGGCTGCAGCTAACTGAGCTAATAGCCAAATCCCAGGAGCTGAAGCACTCTTTCCAGTATGCAGGATTTCCTCAACATTCGTAAACCCCCAGTACAAAATTCCGGGGTACTTGAGAGCAATCATACCAGCTCCTAAACCACCTAATGCAGGGCACACAATAGCAGGAAGACCAAATTTGTCTTTGATATACTCGAATGACTTGGTAAACCAGGTGACGAGGCGAGAAAACACAACGCTGACAGCACCGCACAGCATTCCTAATATCAGGTACAAGGGGAGCTCTGGCGACAAGTGGAAAGATGTTCGGAAACTTATAAGCAAATGCTAGTTGAAGCAAATAATTATCGGCCTTCGTAATTTAAAGATTACCCTTTATGATATATCACCTATTTATGAGGACACTAAATCATAAACCACTAAATCTTATCCCACAACTAACTGAAAAAAATTCAATTGAGCTCGAAAGTAAGAGAAACATACCTGCAGCGGACTTCAGGTCGTACGAGGGCACTGTGAAAGCTGATTGAGTCCCAAGCAACGCATTTGACACAGTCGATGATATAACAGAGGCCAAAATTATCATTGCAGTGGTAAATGGAGGCGAGTTCTCGGCACGTAGAGGTCTTAAAACAGTCTCAATAGCAAAGAAACAACCCGCCACTGCTGCATTGAAACCTGTAACCAGAAATAACGATCGACAAATTGAATTATTTCTTAAGAATAATAAATAATTGCAGTGCCTGTCCCATTGCTCTCACATATGGTAACAAACACCATTACCCATAAATGTAACTTCTTAACAACCATAAATATACTATATTTCATTAATTACTACCAGCAATACGCTCTGTCTCGTCTTAAATCCTAAAGATTCATAGACACATTTGTAGGCTATATAGTACATACATTTATAGGCTACATAGTACGTACAAAATTGTGGAACCAAGAGCGTGACCGAAAAGAACGAGGTGCCATACAGATTATGTAAGCTAAAAAGACCCCAGGAACCTAGTACGAATATTTATCGATCAAACTCACCCTGTTAAAGCTAAAGCTGATAGTAAGATGTACTTATATACTAGAGTGAATGAGCTATGCTGCTGTTCCGTGCATTGGCATTCCAATAATAAAACTTTTTAGAAGAGATGGGGTATTAGATCATACCAGATGCAATCCCAGAAGCCGCACCAGCTGCAGTGAGAGCTATTCTCCTTTCTCTGTTGTTTTCCATCATGAGTGCAAAACCATTGGCACATGACTTTCCAATGTCGACACTAGGCCCCTCTGGACCCAGTGAACATCCAGTACCAAGAGTGACAGCAGCTTGGATGGCTTTAATCACTGGGAATATCCCAGCGAGTAAATCGAGTCCTTGTCTTTGAGAAGAAGTAGACTGCCTGATTTGATCTAAGATCTCTAGCAAACCATGCATCATGCCTACTATAACACCTCCAGTAACAGGAATCAAAAGAATCCGATGCCAAGTATCAGCAAGTCTCTGTAGACGAAGCCAAGCAGCACCTTCGTTAGGAGTACCTGCCCATGCCCACTCATGAATGACATGAACCTAGACAAAATACACTACTCTCTTGAATCAGCACTCGTTATACCAATTCAATCAATAAAGATTCAAAATCAATAGGGACAGATTGAGATCTGAGACCGTACGTACCCCTTTATTAAAGCCGGCGACACAAATTCCAGCGGCGACTCCGATAAGACATCCGATGAGAAGCAGAGCCCATTCAGGTGGAGCACTATCTCCAAGCACGTCGTTTCCATCATCGAAACCGTACTCATCATCATTCCGATAATCACGATCATCGACGACGCTATGTAGATTACTGATACCACCGCCATCTTCTACTCCACCAGCGGAGAGCGGCGAAGAAGTAGAAGGATTATGGTGGTGGTGATCCCTATCAACTCTGATGTTCTCCATCCGTTTGAAGCTTAGACGACGACCGGAGAGGGAGAATCTCCGATCTAGATGTTTGAAAAGATCTCTAACTCCTCCCGTGGAACTTCTGATAGCCGGAGACTGAGATTCGACATCGAGATCGTCGTCTCCTCGGCAAATGCTGGCTTCATCGGCGTCGGTGGATCGCAATAGATGCCTATCCTCGTTGTACTCTCCGGCTCCTCCCGATGACATATTTAATTACTAACCTCACTTTAACAACACATCATCATTCTACTCGCCGTCATGATTCACGATAACATCAATGATCAATCTATATTAATTAGTCTCCGGGATGAAATTTAATTCTAAGTCACAGATTCTTCGCCGGTTTTCTTCAGATTCGATCGCCTTTCAGATTCTGAAACTAAAACTTTACCCGTCTCGATGACGAAACACGCGGCATGCGTCGTATGAGAAAGCTTAGTTTGAGCTAGAGGGTCCAAGTCAGCATTTATGGGCCTTTCTTGGGCCTGCCTTGTTATCCTAAACAAATAACTAAAATTATATTTATGTAGTGTTCAGTGTAGGACGTAAAGTCGATATGTCC
>KE154966.1:1935-13438 GCA_000411075.1 Sisymbrium irio | reverse complement strand
ATAATGAAATAAAATATGTTGTCATGTAAAATTTATTTGATTAAAATAATATATATATTTAATATAAGATTATCTAAGTTTATTGGTTAAATACGTAATTAAAATTATTTATAATAAACATTATATAGACTAATGAATGACATACATTTTAACAAGACATATGATAGAAATACATAATGGCATAATATGTAATGGCATAATATGTAATTATTCTAATGAATGATTATCTTTTTTATTTGTAATCTAAGAAGCATTCTCCTTTTGAAACATAAGCAATAGCATTTTGGTTAATCACACATGAAGGTAAGGTTTATTATTCAAATGTCTTCTGGATTAATAATATAGGGGATAATGATAGATTTATCTAAGTAAACTGATGTGGAGATGGAGCTGGACAATTAGAGTTAGAGGAATGACTAATGGGAATAAAATAGAGGGTATGTTGTTGTCATTGAAGAAGTATAAAGAGGAGAGTCCGGAGATTAGATGAGATTACTGTGATTTATGATTAATGTATAAACAAACGACATGAAAGAGCGAATCAGATTGACATGAGATATTGATCACTTTCTTAAATGGAATTTCAATATTTAATAAAGAGTTACAGATACTCTATCAAATAATTAAAAGAGGATTAATTATAACCAAATTTGTTTGATTCATCAGAAAAAAACCCTGATTCTCTCTAACCGGATCTGTGCCAAATTACTATGATTGGAAGTGGAGTTGCTGGTGCTCTGCGTTATGCTTTAGAGGCTGCATTGTTATTTGTATCATAATCATAGTGTGGTGCATGGAATTTGTATTTAATTAGCCAAGTCGTTTTGTGGTGGATTGCAGTTGAGAGATCTAATAGGTTGAAAGGAAGTTGAGGTACAAGGAATTTTAGCATTTGAGATGTCTTGTTAATCAATCAAAAGTTTTTAACTGTTATTGAATGCTCTGAAACAAGCTTGTTTTATCTTTTCTTTTGCTATTTTAGAGTCTGTGACTTCTGTTTCTGAAGAAACTAAAAGGATCTGTACTTGGTCAGAAGAAACCCGAGCACAAGCAAATGGCTTCTGCTGCAAAAGGGCAAATCCACATAGCTGGGGACAGGTAATTACATCATGATCACAGCAAATGCATCAAAGGGCATCAACATCTCTGGGGACGGCAACAACATCTCTGGGGAGGATCACTTCTACTTCACCATCGTAAAATGTGATGTGCCAATTTTACAGTTGAAGATTCCTTGCACATTTGCGACAATTGGCCAATTTTTGGTGTTTATACAGACAAATAAATCGTAGCCGCAAAAAAGTTGTAAATTTAGGAGTATTTTGTCATTGTATGAAAGATCGCAATAAATTAATTGCAACATATCGTCTAACGCATAATTGCAATATTTATGCATGATATAAGCAATTTCATTACAACAGTTAACAAAAAAAAAAAGATTAAGAACAACCAGTGAAAAATAACAACATTTCTTTTAAAAGTCTTATAAACTAATAGATGCAATCAATTATCTCTTTCATTCATAATTTTTTTTTGTTGGCAATCAGCTTTCCGTTGAATGATCAAACTGGACATAGCATAACTGAACATGGAACCAGATCGATCCGGTAGTTGGATCAGATTAAATAATAAACTGGACGTGGAGCAGGATTGGGTTTCAATCAAACCCAAAAACTACTGAACCAAATAAAAAACTACTAAAAACGATTAAAAACTCATAAATCTAATGAACCAGTTAATCCCAGTTTAATAAATATTCAAAAAATTAAATATATTTACAATTTTTAAAGAAAGTTCTCAAGAACATTTATATTTAAAATACAGTATAAGACAATGAGTCACAATTGCTTAAAATCAAGAGTGTGCATCACTTTTTTGGCGCCTCAAGAACAGTTGTTACCATCATCATCAAGTAGCAAAATCCAAAACAGAATAAAATAGAAACTCTAGTTCCTAAAGAATAAAACCTATAAATGCAAAAAAATGAAATATTAATTTTTATAAATTAATAAATTCATTTTAAACACATAAAATTCATATAAAATGCAAAAATTCAAATATTAATTTTTATAAAATTTATAAATTCATTTTTCAAATAAATTTATTGAAAAACGAATACAATCAGGAAGCATTAGACAATGGTTCGTTATATCTGTAAGCCAGTTAGTTATAGTTATTGCTATCCGTCTTTCGCACATTGGTAGGTTGTAATGCGACAACGAGTACGATCGATCAGAATGACAAGAGTGACTCCGACAGACTTGCAGAACAGTAAAGAGATTCACACTGATAAGAATCTAAGAAACAGAGAAAGAAACAATACTAGAGAGAAGATTTCTCACGTGCAACTAAGAATCTGAGAGGAGCTTACTGGTGGAACAAACGATGTTGATGTGTTCTCTTTACTTCTCTTGACCTGCAATATCATGTAAACAAGATTCAATGATGATTCTTAGAAGAAACACATGATCAAGCATAACTTGCATTCAAACACTGAAATTCAAGCATTCAAAACATTCAAACATTCCCATTGAGTTCACAAGATACAAAGCTAGAGTTCATACTAGAGTCAAAAACACTGAAATCAGAGACAAAAGTTCATACTAAAGTCATAGCTTTATGGCATGCTACATGACCAGAAAGTATTGTTCCAGTAAGAATGAAAATTAGGAGACTATTAAGGTGAACAAATCAACAAAGACGAACAAACATAGATTTATTAAGGTGATGAGATGAACACAGCCGAACAGAGAATAACAAACAGAACCAAGAGCACACAAGTCAAGGAGGCACATTGACAAAAACAGACTGAATCAATGGTACAAAGATGGGTACAGTGTTCTAAAACGCGGCCGTCTAGCCGATTAACCGGTCGCCTAGGCGCTCGGCGTAGGCGGTGAGCCGATTTGCTGCCGCACAATTCCGCGTTTTCCCGCGTTATCACGCGTTATCCCGCATAACCGTTTAATTTTTTCTGTTTTCTGATTTGGACTGAAACGAGAAGGCTGTAAGTTTGATAATGTTTTTTTCTTTCAAGCGGCCATTGTTGGAGAAGAAGAAGATGAATGGGGAAGAAGAAATTAGGGTTAGGTGAAACCTACATTAAAAACCAATTATATATGAGGTGGGCTTTAATTATGTTAATCGTTTAACATTAGATGGGCTTTAGTTATGTAAATCCTTTCATTCTTCCTCTCTTTAGACCAATGATTGGGCCAATTGGGCCATTTAAAAAAAAAATTAAAAACGTTACTAAGCGGAGTCGAACTCGGATTTTTTACGAGCTTTCATTAAATCTCTAATAAAAATATAATAGAGACCAAAAAAAAAATGCAATTTTTAAAGAACCTATGTGAGAATCCGCGCGGAATAATTCTTTTATATATTTTTTTTTATGTCTTGTAGTTGATACATTTTTTAATAAAACATTTTCACCTTTTACAATATATAAGTTACAATTTTTTTAAGAAACAACAACTAACAATTTAAAAGATAGAAATTATCTAAATTATTATTAATGAATTAGTATTAACGTTTTTAATAAATTTATTTTTAAAAAAACAATAACTAACTATTTAACAAGTTAATGGCCCATTTATTTTTAAAAACATCTTTTAAACAATATCCCAATTAGAAAATTAAATTGGTAAATACAATGAGAAATCAAACCCAAATATAAATGGTTATATCTATACAATAATAAGACAACCATTTTTCTTTAGAGCTTGACACCTGTCAATTAAAATCCTTTTGGACACTTAAAATTTGGGTCTCTAAAAGCCCGTATCGCAATTAAAACTTTTTTGGACACTTAAAATTTGGACGACCTCCAAAGCCCGTATCTAGAAATTAAAATTTTTTTAGACATTTAAAATTTGGACCTCTAAAATCGTAATTAAACCCATATCATTTAAAATTTCAGTTAATCTACTAAATCGTAACTAAAAATACCGCTAAAAATATTATCATTTAGACCTCGAGCCTTGACCCTTCTAAGCCAGTCGAAGAATTTACATTAGAACTGGATGCAGCTATGACATCCTCTTCACTTTTGCTCAGAAACCAGATTGCTGTAATCAGACAACTTTTCTAACAACATATAGAGAAGAAGCAACGTATTGGTATCAAAAAAGCAGAACTTCTGGGCTGACTGGTGGAGACACAAACACTAAATTCTATCACGCATGTACAAAAGAACGATTTTCTAGGAACTTTCTGCATTCTATAAAGGATGATTCGGGTATTACCTTCTCAGGGAATATAAATATTGGTAGACATGCAGCTGAGTTCTTCACAAGGGTATACACATTGCAAGGATCCAGGCATTTATAAGAACTTTTTAGTAACTTTCCCCAAAGAGTTACAGCTTCCATGAACTCAGAACTCACAAAAGAATTCTCGGATGCAGAAATTTACAAAGCCATATGCTCAATAGGCAGTGATAGAGCACCAGGTCCAGATGGTTTCACTGCTCGTTTCTACCAAGAATGCTGGGATATAGTGGGATCTGATGTCTCCACTGAGGTCCGCCGTTTCTTCTCTACCTCAACTATGCAACCGGGCATCAACCATACTAACATGTGTCTCATTCCAAAAATAACTCATCTTGTGACATTCTCTGACTACTGTCCCATTGCCCTATGTAATGTCATCTATAAGGTCATCTCTAAACTATTGGTCTTCCAATTAAAGTACATCCTAAATGATATTATATCAGAGGCCCAAGCTGCTTTCATCCCTGGTCGCATGGCATCTGATAATATTCTTGTGGAAAATGAACTTATGCACTCACTCAAAGCTCGAAACAAAGTATCTTAAAAATATATAGTTGTTAAGACATATATCAGTAAGGCCTATGACAGAGTTGAATGGCAATTCTTGAAATGCACCCTTCGAGCTTTTGGTTTCTCTCATACTTGGATTTCTTGGATAATGAGTATGGTTCAATCAACTATCTTCTCAGTCTTAGTCAACAGCAACTCACATGGTCATATTAGACCAAACAGAGGACTATGCCAGGGTGATCCCATTTCTCTTACCTCTTTATCCTTTGTGCTGATGTTCTAAGTCATCTTCTGCACACTCACACCACTACTGGGAAAATTAAAGGAATCATGATTGGTAATGGAATCCCGGCTATTACACACCTTCTTTTCGCGGATGACTCTCTCTTTTTCATACAAGCCAATAACAGGAACTGTCGTCTCCTCAAGAAAATTTTCAATCTGTACGAGGAGGCTTTTGGATAAATGATTAACCCACTCAAATCGACAATTACCTTTGGCGACCAGGTTCCGGGTGGTTTAAGACAACGTCTCAAATTGATCTTAGATATTCCAATGGTGGAGGTGGCAAGTATCTCGGGTTGCCAGAACAATTTGGTAGAAAAAAGTCAGAGATGTTTACCAATATGGTGGATGCTGTCAAGAAACGACCCTTCTCTTGGAAATCTAAATATCTCTCACCAGAAGGGAAAGAAATCATGCTGAATTCGGTGGCTTTATTAATGCCAGTCTACTCAATGTCATGATTTAGCATCCCCAAACAAACCTTAGATCAAATCACTTCTACTCTACGAAGTTCTGGTGGGAAAAAAGTAATGACTCCAAGGGTATATCATGGATTGCTTGGGATAAACTACAACTGCCAAAGTCTGAGGGTGATCTTGGCTTCCGCGACCTAGAGAAATTTAATGATGCTCTTTTAAAAAAACAAGCTTGGCGCCTGCTCAAGCATCCTAATACCTTATTTGCCCGTCTCTATAAAGCAAGATATTTCAAGAACTGCTCAGTCCTAGAAGGAAAACCACAACGATCCCAATCTTTTGGATGAGCATCTATACTCCGAGGAATCAATTTGTTAAACCAGGGACTCAGTTTCACTGTTGGTAATAGACATGCCATTAGAGTTTTTACTGATAACTGGATTCCCACTCACCCACCAAGACCGGCTATGGGAGACACTATTGATCAATCTACACGCGTCTGTGACTTGCTCACTGACTCAGGAACATCTTGTGTTTGGAATGAAGAAGCTCTTACTACACATTTGACTGCAGAAGACCCGCTCCCTTGTTCAGTCACTATTTCTCTCTCATAATCAAACCGAGGATAAACTTATCTGGAGCCACACAACTCATGGAAATTACTCAGTTCGGACAGGGTATCACTTAGCATGCAGTTTGGATGCTGACTTTGTTAATACAATGACGCCACATGGTGATGTCCTCCTGAAAAAGAGAATATGGAAAGTCCCTCTTATTCCAAAACTTAAACATTTCCTTTGGCGTATACTTTCTAAAATTATTCCTACCTGTTCCCGCCTACGTACTAGAGGCATGAACATCTCTGCATCCTGCAAACGCTGTGGGAACTCTGAGGAAATTATTAATCATTTATTCTTTGTTTGTCTGACATCACTCATCACATGGTCAAAGACTAATCTCAATCTCATTTTCTCCGACTCTCTGGAAGACAATATCTCCATGATCCTGGATCACCACACTGATCAGTCACTTCCACTCGATCAGCGACTTCTTCCTTTCTGGTTACTTTGGAGAATATATAAATCTTGTGATAACTTTATCTTCAAATCTTAGGTTCCTAATCCAACACAAGATCTCCATTAATGCACTAATGGATACTCGGGATTGGGTGAATGTGCTTTTTAGTCAAGAGTCTGTACCTATGGAGCCCTACCAAGCTTGCTGGAACCCGCCTCCATCTGCTTTTGTCAAATGCAATATCGATGCATCTTATGATCCAAGTTCAGGTCTAACCATGGGTGGCTGGCTTATTCGCAATCATCTTAGCCAACCTACCTATTGGGAATCCACAAACCTCACAACATCATTATCTCCTTTGGAAGCTGAAGCAAACGCTTTTCTGGCTGCATGCCTAAGTACATCATGTCTAGGGTATCGTAATGTCATTTTTGAGACTGATTGTCAAGTCCTCTACTTCCTCCTCATGCAATCAATGTCAGATTAGCGCCTACAAAATCTGGTTCATGACATCACAACAATATGCTCCTCTTTGGATTCCGTATGCTTCTACTTTTCAAGACGAAATTTCAATAAACCTGCCCATTACCTTGCTACTCAAGGACCCCGACAAGCAATGTTTTGTACTAGTTCCTTTCTATTACCAACAATGCTCAGACCGTTAATTATGTATGACAATGTTACTCTTCATTTCTGATTAATATAATTGTTTGGGAGAAAAAAAAAACCACTACACCATTACACCATGTAGTTTCTCTTCTTTTGATCACATAAATAAATATATATTCTAATACACAATATTACAGGTAAAAAATCATCCCTAATTAATCCATGTTTTTTCTGTAACTCGCTATGTCCATACCCGCCGCTCGACCAGCGCTTAGCAATTTCCCCGAACATTAATGATATCAATAGCACACAAATGTTACTGGAATAGGCAGTTATATATAAAGCTAAGAAATTAAAGTAAATCTTCCTAATGACAAAACAAGATAAAAGAAGCATCTTATCCCCACAGACCATTATAAAATCTCAGAAAAACATATTCTTCAATAACAAACTACAAAAAATCTGCAGAAAAGAGCTTATAATTAAAAGCTACTCTCTGTCTACAATTAAGAGCTTAGAATTTAACAAACACGATAACATCATAACATAAACTAAGGCAAGAGTGTCTTATAGCAATGAATCTGTAGAAAAATCAGCAAGTCCATGACATTAAACTGAGTTTAATCTTAATGTATTTTTCATTCATTGCCTCCAGTACATGTTTAAAATCATGGGAATGAAAACTCATATATATCAATGGCATGTAAACGCAAACACTTCAAACTCAAATATATGTCATGAATAGGTTTTAAACTATTTGGAAAATAACTAGATAAGAAAACAAAAAACCCCAGAAAGCTGTAAGCTTTGCTTCTTAAGAAACGGATCCACAAATCAGCAGCACAAGAAATTTAGTAAGCACACAAACCACAAACACGTTGACTAAGCAAAGCAGAGACCCAAAAAAGCTTAAAACTAACGAATCATACAGTTCCTACAAAACAGAAAAGAATCTGAAACATTAACGCATAGAATTTGAATCAAGTTGTTAAGGAATGTAACTGATTACAACAAACACTTATCTAGTTCATTTTTCAGCTGCAGTCAAAGTGTTTCCATATAAGTAACCATGTAAACAGAAGTTACTAATCCAAGTAAACCCAAATACTTGAGCAAACAATGTGAATCACATGTAGCAACAAAAAGCAACCCTTTGGTATCAAAGTTCAATAGCTAAAAACATCAGTTCATGTCATATCTTCTTCATATTGAAGAGATGAAGAAGCTAAATCCTGATTTTTGAGAGAGAGAGGCGAAAAAGAGATAATAATTACCAAAACCCAGAAGTTAAATAAGCAGAGAAAACAAAGATTTATGCGAGAGATAGTGTGTGAGACAAATTGAAGAAAAAGTGTGTGAGAGAAATTGTAAGACCATATCCAATGTATTTTGTTATTTTTATCTCTAAAATAGAGAAACTCTATAATAGAGGTAAGATTTGCTCTAATGTATTTCTCTAAAATAGTAATCTTTAAATTAAAATAAAAAATAGAGGAATGTTATGTCTTCCTCTATAAATAGGTTTATGTTTGTAATTTTTAAATTTTGTTAGGGGTAAAATCGTCTTTTTAGTTTTGACTGGTCCAGCTCAGCTGTAAAACTCTTGTTATGTTTAGAAAACATAGCACTTGAATTTTCTGAGAAATTCATTCAACGACTTCATTAAGTTGTTTTTGTATTCTGATCTGATTTTCCGAAGAGATTTTTAATGGTCTCTGACTCAGGCAGTCAGGCCTATTTGATTTCCTCCACTTCTTTTTTCCTTCCTGTATTTTTTATCGTTATTTGCAATGCAACTTTTACAATATTTAAACAATTTGCATCTACCACAATTTTCCAGCAAATCCAACTTAATCAATATTTAACTTAAATATTAATATTTACGTAATAAATAACAAAAAAGCAGATAATAAATGTACACAAATGGAAAATCGAACATGTACAAATACTTTTATTTTACCTTGACCACATACAAATATTATTTATACATTAAACAAATGAAAGATTGGAAAACCTATACTCTATAAGACTAAATAAATAAATGATGAAATTCAAATAATTAAATTGTAAAATGTAAATAAAACAAACTTTAAATTAAAAATAAAACGTAAATCTGCTCGTATACGGCAGATAGTCACCTAGTTATCATAATAATTGTCCCTATTGTTCCTCTTCAATAAATACTTTTTAATTTTATATAAATAAGTTATATATCTAATACTATTACTAAAGTATTAGTAAAATAATTATTAAAAATATAAAAAAAATTTATGTCTATTATAATTTTCATTTTTATAAGCAATAAACAGAAATTTATTAAAAAATACAAAAGAAAATAGCATACTATATCATTTACAAACATATATGAGATATTTACACTTAGAAAGCTTAGTTTTAATCTCATTTCACGTCAAAAATATAATTTTGAAACACTTAAAATCAAATTAAAACATGAAATATTATATTGTAAATCAAATTATACTAAAGAAACTTATAGTCTACACCTGAGAGTCAAAAATGAACACTGATCATATTATAGAGTATCCGAATTAGAAAGGAATTCTACAAAGAAATGCATAAATTTAAATATAAAAAAAATCAAATGTATTTACAAAACAGTTATTTAAAAAACATCTTAAACATGAATAAAATGGTAAATACATAACATTCAATATTATATAAAAAAAGATAAGCTATGAATATTTTGACCATTTACTTCATTTGTTTTGGTTATATGATGTACTATATTTCAATAATACAGTTTTTAATATACTAGTTATAGTTTTTAATTAAAATAAGATTTTTCCGTTTTCTGATTTTTCTGATTTTTTGCTTATAAGTTAATTTATTTATACTTAAAAAACTCAAAGCAAGTTTGAGGCATAAGGATGTTTTAGCATTTGAGATGTCTCGTTAATCTCTTTTTCTATCTCTTCAGAATCATACGTTTTAAACCAATCATATTATTAAAAGCGAAGTGATTTTTCCGAATAGAGCTCTCTCATTGAAAGTTGAGGTGGTTAATATCTATTTTACCCCTCATTAAAAGCTTATTTTAGACTTTTAATCTCTTAAATTAGTGAGTTAATTTTAAAAAGTTAATTAGTGAGTTAATTTTGAAAGCTAATCACGAATCAATGGATCATAGGATTCGCCAAGCCCAATTTTCTTCGACGTGGATTATTATATTAGTATGTACGGCTCATATTGTAAATTTTTTTTTTAAAATTTTTTTTAAAAGGGGTATATTCGTTTTAATCTTATTAAAAAGGATATTACTAAAAAAATAAAATTAATCTTATTAAAAAGGATATTACTAAAAAAATAAAATAAGCTAAAAGTATATTCGTTTTTATTTCTATAAAAAAACAAACTAAAAGTATATTCATTTTATATTTTAAAAGTTTTGTTAAGATCATGACTTTCTTAATTTTTTTTCCAAAAACTAAAAATAAAAGGTAAAATCGTTTTTATCTTACCAAGAAAGAATTTCAAAAGAAAAAAAAAACATCTTCATTTTTATATTATAAAAGTTTTGTGAAGATAATAACTTTCTTAATTAATAAGAATATATTTGGGTACAGATTAACTATGCGTTGTATATCTAGAATATCAAACAAATTTTTTTCTTTTAAAGAGTTATCTCTTACTTATTTGGGTTTATCTCTTATTTAAGTTTGTGATCCACTTCACTTGTATATATATATGCGCCGATATATATTGTAGTTGTTGTTATTTGCTTCCTATAATGTTTTAGAATGTTCGTCGGTTTTCTTTAATATTTGTTTCAATTGTTGTACTTTTGACAGGTCATATATTCTTGCCTTTAGATGCACCGATGGAGGTTTGTTTTGATCGATTCATTTATCTAATATACAGTTGTTATGATACTGATTGGTTTATATTTTGGGGTACGGGTATTAGTATAAGTTGTGTGTTTTAGAATGTTCGTCCGTGTCCTTTAATATTGATTGCTATTCTAATTGGATGATTTTTCTTTTGTCAGATCGTATCTTTTTACCTTTGGGTACACCGATAGGATTTCTAGGTGCTTGGATCGCAACTTCTGTTGATCGAGTTTGTGGGGTAAGATTAGTCTCGTGTTTTGATTCTTCTCGCGTTTAGAATGATATTGTTTTGGATTCGTGCAAAGATACTTTAGTTCTGGTTCGTGTTACGATATTTTTGTTCTGGTTTGTGTTTTTGTGGTCTCTTTTAGTTTGTTAATTTTCACATTGAAATCATGTATTAGGGTTTTGGTGTTTCGTTGTCACTAATGTATCGTTTTTAAAAAAATTAGTTATCTGAGGACTTATTTTTCGTCTTGCGTTTTTGTTTCACTCGCTATAATTCAAAGGTTGGTTTTCCTCTAAAACTTTTTGGACTGTCTTT
>KE154965.1:34672-60690 GCA_000411075.1 Sisymbrium irio | reverse complement strand
CTCAGAGACGGGTCACTGCGAGGCTGGGCTTAAGCTTCAAGTCGTGGTCGCACCAGCTTTACCCATTGTTCCCAAGATTTCACCTATTGATCGTTTCATAAGGTGGTTGCGCTCTTTCTGGCCTCATCACTAAGCATCCGGATCAATTGCTTGAGCATGCTCCCTTCTTTGGTTGTTTACTTGTCGGTTGAGTGTCTCTTGTAACGGTACTACTAGTTTAAGTAGTAGCTTACTACGAGTCTCTTTGCTTTCCTTATTTCCTTTATGTCTGTAAGTTCTTATCTCTCGTGTTGTACAAGTTTAAAAATTCAATAAAGAAGAATTTTTTATATATGTGAGCAAACGCCCTGTCCGTTTGTGTCTACTTTAACTAGTAGCTTAATACAAGTTCGTAGGCTTTCTTGAGAAAGGTCGAGTCTCGTCCCTTGTTAGAAGGATTCTTGAAGATGGTAGGATTTTTCTCACCGACAATTTGGAACTGCACTTCTTTGCCGTCGTCTTGGTCATTCTCGCAAAACTCAATGAATTAGGGTTTGGATCGTGTAACTTCGAACGCAAAACCCCACTAGACACCGATCGAACAAAACTCGATGGAATTCGAACTCAAATTCTGCAGTTTCCGAACAAATTTTGGGAAAGAAAAGGAAACGAAAATTGTGGAAGAAGAAAGAAAGCAACACCTGTGGAATGTATGCGCGAGCGAAATAATTTCCTTTTTCCTGTGGATTTTATTAAAGAAAAGGTTTTGTAATTTCCTTTTTCTTACTTAATTAACGACGAGCAATTGCCAGGAAATAACAAAAAAAGTGACCGTTATGTTGTGACGTGATTATGAGTAGCAATGTCCATCTCCGTCCGATTGTATCAACATATTTGGGTGGACACATAAGCAACGTCCAATCTGTAGGCTCACTCCGTTAGAGTATCTCTATCGCTCATCTCTGGAACAATAAATAATATTAATTTAATGTACTTTGTTAATTAATTAAACTAGGGATGGAATACTCCGCGCGGATTTGTTTGACATTATAAACTTTATTATATTTTGTATATTTATTTTAAGAAAGGTTGGTTTAATATTATAAAAAAATTTATAAATTAAAAACTATCTTATATTATTAAAAAGTTGAATTTTTTTTTAAATTAAAAATATATTTATATCATTACAAATTTCGAAATATAAAAAATTATATCACTTTTTAAAAACTTTATCTTAAACCAGGATATTTATATATGTTCAAAAACTTAATTTTTTAAATTTATATTTTGTATGTATTAAAAAATTCGAAAATATCTTTATTTAAATATGACAAAATTTATTAGATATACATACATTTATTTATATATCAACTATTTTTTTTAAATTAATATTATGCACATATTTACTTGTATCTTTGTTATTTATTTTTAAAAATTGATAGATATATACATATTTACCTTTTATGAAGAATCATCTAGAGTTTGATAAAAATAATAATTATACAGATCGAATTTGCTTTTTTGTTTTACAAATCCAATCAAGTTCATTGTTTTTATTAAAAAGTTCTTTTTAAAAATTTTGTGGATATTTGTTTTATTTGTGATTCCTAATTAGGGAGATTTTTTGGTAATATTAACAATTATTTTTTAAAATTTATATTTAATAATATTTTTTTTTCATTGTCCATTATTGGATTTATATTCTTGGCATAAATTTATTTTTCTTAATTTTTAAAGGTTTGTATCGTTTAATTTGTTTATGTGAGCGTAACTTTGTAGAGAACATTAATGTCTTGAAGTTTCTTATAAAGTATGAGTTAGAATGTTTTTTATGAGATACAATATTAAATTGTTAGATGAATGCGTTTGTGAATACGTTATGCACATTTACACTCTACGATATTCATAGCGATTAGGAATAATGATCTCAGGTTCTCAGCTATCGCAAATAAACATGTGAATAATATTGGACTATTCATATGAATACAATACATATTAAAAGCTGCTAGCTTAGAATTATTTTAATATTGATGAAGTTGAAGTTAATACTGACTCACCATTGTGTTGTGAAGACTTTATAATTAGTAGTATTAAAATTTAATACAATTACAGACTCAGTTATAACTGAGCGTTATACTTTAGAGTTTCCCTTTGATTGTTTGTATCCCGTAATACGTGAATTCTTGATAGCGAAAACTTTCCCAGTTGCAGCATAGTGCAGTACCAGTTCATACCTCCTCATCTGTTAATGAATATGGAGAGCCAATCAGTACGCCAACCACCACTCTTCTTACTAACAAATTGTTATCGAGGCCAGAGATGAAAGATGGGTGCGTTTTATAAGAACATGAATTGGTGATTTTGTTGTGAAATTCTCTGACCAGCTCTTCCACAATAGTTGAAGCCTTCAATTTGCCAGAATCTGGTTTCTTTCTCTTGCCAGTTATAGTCTCACTGTGATGCGCTACTGACCCGCAGCTTTTTATGGTACATATATGAGAGACTTGCTAAGCGATTCTTGAATGGTTCCACTTACAGGGTTTAATATCCAAGCAATGTATGTAGCCGCAGCAACCGAGAGACCTTTCGCATCACATGCTTATCTACATACAGCCATTTCTGAAGTGCATCTATGCCAGAAGATACAACGTCATTTAAAAACCACACACATTCACGTATATATATTTGTAAATGAAACATATGGGAAACAATATGCATTTTCATGTAAAGTTACTTTTACTGGAGTAGGCTTGCAATTAGTATCCCGTCGCTGTTTTCCAGAAACAGCGAATGAATAACAAAGAAAACTTAAAAAATGGATGATCATCAAAGGTAAGTTACTGTTTAACACTAAATTTTGGATGATAGTACTTGGCCAGTGGGAAGCTGATATGCTTCTTACAAACTATACACCAAATCAATGGGAAAAAGAACATAGCATCAGCATTTTTGTGTATCATGGCTACGCTATTTGACTCAACAACTGCAAACATAATGTATGTTACCTTCTGAGACAGATCTTCAGACAGCACGGAACAGAATACAATAAAACCTTCTAATGGGTAGTTTCCGCTTTTGATTATGAAGTTTTTACCACAAAGACTCCACACTTGAAGCAGAATTTCAGACATCATGTTGTTACTTTCTTTGTCGCATGTTGCTTCTTCTCATTCTTCTTCTTCTTCTTCTTCTTCTTCTTCTTCTTCACCAAGTAAAAAATTGCATACTGAGGCAATGCACCGGAATATCGCCAACATTCTCTCCAGTGGGAATACCCCAGGCCCTTTTATGATTATTCTGCTACGCAATTTCCTTCTTCTCCGTCGATTTTTTAGTGGCCCTGTGCAGGAAATATCGTGAAGATAAAACATCAGATATGCATCATGAGACACACTACTATTACCATTACGATTAATTTTTGAAGTTAATAAGGACGTTTGCTCTAAGAGATTAGTATTGTAAATTCAAATGACATCCATATTTTGTATCTACAAAGAAACAAGCTTATACGAAGGTCATGGAAAGTGATATGTGAGGAATCGAGGGAAACAGAGACGAAGTCAAGAGAGAGATCGGAGGGGCTGAAAGTCTGAAACGTTCAGAGTTAGAATCGAAGCACTAATTCCTGAAAGCCTGTGCATCAAATGACACTCCATATGAGAAAGGAAACATGTCCTAGAAATCGACTTTGTTTGGAAATTTATGAATTGAAAATTTATGAACATACAAAGATTATTCATCCAGATTACCAAAATTTTGTCATATATTTTCAACTAAATTAGCTTTCAAACGATCATATTTATGTGAATTCCTGATTTGATTGTGAATGCCAAGCATATTACTGATATTCAAACAACTACTCAAATTCTAGTAAAAACACAATTGCTCAGAAAAATTCTAGTTCCGATCAAACAACTACTCAAGTTCTAGTTACGATCAAACAACTACTCAAGTTCTATTTCCGATCAAACAACTACTCAAGTTCCGATCAAACAACTATGCACATGTCACTCGCTAGTAAAAAACAAACACGAAGTCTCAAGTTCTAATTCCGATCAAACAACTACTCAGAAAAAATCACAAAGATAAGAAAGAGACAGAGAGAAGACTCAATTACCAGCCGTATATGTTCAAGGTCTCTGGTACGATCACCATAACGAGCCATCTTCCAAACTACCAATTGAGAAAACACAATTATTCAGCAACACTCGGTAGAAACTAAAATAAAAAAACAGATACAAGAAAAAGAACCACAATCAAAACATATAAACAATATGGAAATAATTCAAGACATATCATTCAATGTATAACTTCAAAACATAAGACATATAATTACTAGATCAACACAAGCAAGGATACATATAATTCAAGACCAATGTCTAAAGACTCTTAAACAATAGACAATAAACACTAACCATGGACAACAACCTAATACGAAATCACATTACTAGATCAACACAAGTAAGGAAACATATATTTTACTCCGTGGAGAAACAATATATCGAACCCTCATGACGATTTTCAACCATAAAGCAAAACCCCCTTTCAGTTTAGAACCTTAACTCGAAACCCCCTTTTCGATTTCAAACCCTAACTCGAAATTCCCAAATCGATTTTGAGCCCTAAATCAATACTACGAAACCGTCAGTGTACTCGAAACTCACCTGAGCTCGTGAAGGAGACATTCCGTCGTCGATTAGATGGAGATAAGCTCATTCGTCACCATCACACGAAAATCGCTTCGGAGAGAAACAAACCCTAGGTGGAGGAGACAGACGCTAAATGAACGAAAAATCACGAGACCCGTTTTCGCGTCCGTCAACAAAATAAAATTGCTCCAATGAAACGTTGACACGTGGCGTGATACCGTATCGGTTTCACCCCGACGAACCGGTTCACCAGAATATCAGCCTTTTTATCAATAAAAAATCTTATGGGTCTTGTGAACTCGAGTCCATAACCCGTTATCATCCCTTAATGTACATGCTCTTAACTTTAACTTGTGCTCATGAGTCAAAATTAACCAATAATAAACATATACGGACAGTGGAAAACATATCTCAGAAATCAGAATATTATTTTGTTTATTAAAATGTATTAATGTTATAAAAACATACAAAATTTACATGACGAAGAAAATAAAAATACCTATAACGGTCAGAAGAAACAAAGAAAAAAAAAAGGAAAGCTTGGGTATGAAGTAAATACACACATCACAGATACTCTCTCTCTTTTCAGATATCGAGCAACGTCCAAAATCCTATAATGATGAGAAACAAAATCTAAGAAAAAAGGAAAGTTGGGAGAAGCAACACAACAAAACCTATTCTCTATATATAACACATACCATCACACTCTAACGATTTCTCAGCTTTTTTTCCACTTTCGTTGTTTCCAAACCCTAACTTCTTTTTTGTGTCGAGAGAAAAACTCAAGAAAGCTAATTAATTAAGCACACCAAAAAGGATGGAGAAGCAAGAGTTCTTAGAAGTGTTTGAGGTAGCAATTCGAGCCGCAAAGTCTGCGAGAGGAGATGATCATAAGAATTCTCCGGCGGTTTCCAAGTGTGTTGACGCCATCAACCGTTTGAAGAAAGCTCCCGAGTCTCTTGCTTGCGAGTTGGTCGTCAACCACAAATACCCTCAGATTGGACAGAGTCACGGACTTTTCATCCATCACAAAAACCCTAAAATCCAATCTGAGGCACAGCTTCTTTACTTTCTTTGGCTCACGTACCTCTACGCCACCGGCAAGAAACAGACTCCACCACTTCTTGATAAAGGTGAAAACATATCCGTGGTGAAGGATAAGCGCGAAGAGGTGATGATTTCGACGACGAAGAGGGATTCTCTCCGAGACAAAGTCCGTGAGATTCTGCACAAATCTTTGTGTAAAGTGGCTAGCGAGGTTGTTGGGATGAACGAACGAGTGGTTTCTCGCGATTCTTGGATTGTGGCTGCATCGGTTGAAGCTGCCATGTTTGTGACGTTAGGTTCTTTCGATGGGCCTCGAAAAGCAAATACCCTCAGATAGCAGCTCCCTTGTTCAAGATGGCCGAATTGCAAAATCCGAAAAGAAACGCAGCAATTTGGCTCATCCGTTGTCTCCATCATCAAATTCGGAAAGAAACTCTTTGTTCACCCATCCTGAGCAGCAAATCAACCGACAGTGGTTCTTCCGCTGGACGAAGCATTGAAGGGATCAAGAAGACAGACGGCGGAGGACTGAACAAGACAATTTGCCGGTCATGCCATGGAGTTCACTACACTTGATCGTGGCTTAGATCACTCCACCACCGTTGATTTCCCGATATGGGATAAAATCGACGGCGTCATATGACTTGCTTACGGAATCTTTACAAACCTTTTATGTTTATCGGTATGATTTTTTGGTTTGGATCAAAATTTTCTGAGGAGGAAAGTGCTACTCGGTGAGCTCAGTGGAGAGAGATTGGTGACCATGGAGAAAGAAGAGATAGCCAGCGATAAGATTCAGTTGGAAGTCCAGAAAATCAAGGAGAAAGCCAGATTTAGGGAAGAGAATCGAATGAAGAGTATGATCATGTTTGAATCAGATAGGATGGTCATGACTTAGCACAAATCATTTTCCAATTTATCACATGAATATTATATAGAATTAGTATATATTCTTTGTAAATCACAATTATGTAAAAACACTTTAAAATTCCGTGTTGCCAAATTTAATTTGTAACTATGTCTTCTTTCGTTTTGTTCAAAACAAATATATATTTTCTCAGTCTTACTACCTTACCACTAATTCAGTTTTCTTCTTAAATCCAAGTTTCCACAGCATATATAATCTAGAGCTTGGCTATATAGGTTTGTATAAACCACCTAAAATTGATAAAAATTCTGTGTAGTTAGTAACTAGTTAACTACACAGACTTTTGTTCACATCAAAAACTCTTGTACTAAGAAAAATAAAAGATGTGAACAACCTATATAATTTAACTGTACCAGAACGACGAATGTGCTGAATATTTGTAAAATAATATCTCAGGTAGGTTAAATTGTGATTTTCTTACCCAAATATGTTAAGATTATTAACAAAATTGTTAAAAAAAAGTTCAAGACAAAAATTTGACATAGCTTCTTCAGTATACTCAAATATTAATACCATATCTAGATTTACAAACTTTGGTAGGGAGCTTTAGATTATTTGCTTCAAGCGATTCGGATTTTAGGTTGATAAAATTTCATATCGGTTCCAATTCAGTTCAGGTTTGGTTAGTAGATAAGAAGAAAATTGCAACCTAAATAAAAGTTGTATAAACTCTCAAACTCAATTGAAATGACGCAGATAGAAAACACAGTTGTTCACAGTAAAAGTTATATAACCTCTCGAACTCACAACTCTCTCACGAAAAATGGAGGCTTTTCTCGTGTTAGTCTTCAATCCTCGCTCTTATTTCCAGCCATTGTCTTATGGGATTCATCAACATCAGCTCCAACACTGTCAACCTCGAGTGACTTTTCTAACTGTTGCGGTTCGAGATCATCTGATTTATCATCTACGGCTGGCGATTCGGCTTCAGCTGAAGGAATATTGTTATCAACTCCAATATCTTCAGGTTCAGAACTCTTCAGACTCTCAACTGATTCTTCCTTGATTTCAACAAGATGATCATCGGATGAGGTTTTGTCATTCTCGCTTGTACGAGCTTCTTCTATGAGACATGACTCCTCTTTGTTGTCAACAGAATCTTCTCTTGTCGTGTCAGCAGCAGGGTCAGATGCAAGATGTTGATCATCAGCTTCTTCTGCAAGTGGTGAATGATTTGTCTCATTTGATTCGTCATCCTGAATGGAAGAGGTTCCAGGAAAGCCTGGCTCCACTTCAGGAATACTTTCTGTCTTTGACTCTGACCCTTCAAGATTTGTGGAAGCAGGAAAAGACTGGAAAGTGTCCCAATCATCATCATCTTCGTCATCATCAATTTCTTCGTCGATTCCACTTTCTACAGTGCTAACATTACTGACTGACGTTGGCACAGTGGACAATGTTTCGGCTTTAACCATATCAGTAGAAGAGGAAACTTTCTCAGGTGTTGCTACCACAGGTGGTGGTAATTTAATATCCATTGGTGAAACAAAGGATTTTGGCTTCGGAAGGGCGGTATCTTGAGAAACGGAAGCACGGATAATATCCTAACATCAAAAGCACAAGCACACCGGTTAAATTATTTTGCAGGAAATATAACTGATTATTTACTAAATAAATAGCAAATATAAGGAAAATTAAGCAAACATTCGGTATATAAAAATGATAGGAGAGTAAATAAAATTGAATGCAGTCAAGAACCTGAAGCTGCTGCCGGTGTGTTGTTGGTAGCGACAGCAAAACATCCTTAAAGTGAACAGCTGAAGAAGGCAACTGAGCTAGATGGGAAACAAGCCGCACAGCTATATTCCTTAACTCGAGGACTTCCTGATATTGATCCATATAAACAAAAAAGTGAAGCTTACGAACTGCCTTAAGAGGGAGCAACAAATTTAAAATGCAGAATTTACATGCCGAGATAAGAATGGAACCTGAGAAACGCCATCTGAAGTCCTAGAGAAAACCACAAGAACGGATTCAAGAAAAAGGCTCATGAATCCCTTCTGATGTTCATCAACATTTGAGTGTGTCTGAAGTAGCACTATTAACCGCAAGCATTCACCAGCTATAACCACCGATTCCTTATTTATAGTATTCTATCCAAATGAAAAGAAAGACGTCAGTTATCATAGTCGTTTTTATCTAAAAGAAGTCAAAATTTCTCCTATCCTGGAAAATATATTCTGTGGAAACTGGAAGGAAGAGACGAGAAAACAACCAGAAGCGCCTGCTGGATTAGACTGACGATATCTCCAATAAGTTCCCCAATAAAGAAGATCACAAAAAATTTCTCCTCTTTATTGTTGGAACGCTGTACCAAGCTTTTTAGCACTTGTAAGGCAATAGCTTGAACCTACATATTTTTGAACAAATACTGTTAAGAGCTTGATAACTAATATATGACACGAAGACAAGTCTCAGTTACCTGCACACTGGAATCTTTAACTACTGCTGCTATACTGTTGTGACAACTCTTCAACATAGCAATACAGATTGAATTGGTCTCAGCTTCATCTCCTGGACAGTCAAACTCGTGGGCAAGCTTAGCCAGTGAAAAAAGCTGTTCCAGACAGAATGCAAGCTTCAACTGAAGAAGCTTGCGTAAACTTAATCTCTTGTTGTCCACAAGATGGATACCATCGATACAGTCTTTAGTCAGATCACCAACCATGTGCACACAAGCACCAAACATATCTCTTAGATGGACACTATCGGCAGAAAAATTAGTGGCATCTGCAATAAACGAAACAAAAGTTAACCCATAATGGAAACAAAAGCTTTCAGTTGCAGCAGATCGGGGGTCTCATAATATGATCTATACTTAAAGATAGGGTGCACCATCAAAACGAATCCAACCTCTTAGAGAAATTTGACACCATCTGATAACCACCCCTAATCAGCCTAAAAAGTTAACCCAGTTCCATCTATATAGAAACTTATTATCTGTTCATTCTTTCCAACACTTGGCATTGCATTTCTGTTTGAGTGTATTAGTATTGTTTCGTCCCAGGTAGCTAAAATGATAGTGTCCCTTATTAATCATATTATCACATTAACGGTAGATTCAATTTTCATACCAGTATAAGGTTCTTGTGACGAGGTTCTGGTGAGCTTAAGCAAGAATTCATTGGTGGACTTCACAATCTCAAGAGCTTTTGGAAGGTAGGCGTCAGTGGAGACTTGCCGGATGCACTTGTACCCACTTAACAGTAACGACAGAGGTGCCGACATCAAACGATACTGCATCATACGAGCAATCATCAACTAGATGTGAGAAATTCAGCATATAAAACAAAAATCCCTCAAAGTTTACACGTTACCTTCAACTCAAAACGTATCACTAGCGTCTTTATGGAGATAAATAGGGGAGACAGTAAATTATCCCAAATCTCATCATCATCTGGCGAAATTTCATTATGCCTGAAACAGAAACGAAGAAGCCTTAGTAATAGTCTCATCCAGATACAATTTCCCTTGAAATGATTCTTCAGGTTCAAAACAAACAGAACTGGACACACCTGTGGAGAATTTTGAATAGGTAGCCCAGACAGAGTTCAATGGTCGAGTAGGCAAACTGCTCACTCTCAAAAAATTCTTTTGGACAGTTTTGCGAAATCTGGTGAACGTGAAAAAAAAATTACATCAATAGTTGCATATTTTCTGATTGAGCTCATATAGCAGTTGTATGAGGAAACTTATTTAACAGTCGTATTATGACCATGGAATATGTAATTTATGTTGCTATGCCTATGAAAGCGTAACAGAAATAAATGATGAGCGACATAGTACTTTCTCCTATAAGGGAAAAGAACAGAGAAAGAATACAACTATACAAATGCCCTTGAACCTCATTTCCAATCTTAGGAAAAGTGAATTAATGCAAGCTAAAAATGATGCTCTAGAAATAAGTTTTCAATGAGAAGCGATGGTTTCAGTTACATCAACAAGTCATGTACCTGCTGTACGACGGATACTGCAAGAATATCCCATGAATTGTCCATAGAAAAGGAATACGAGAAGACCTGGGTGGGTCACAAAAGAAAATGAATTTAATCAGAGTAGTGGATAAATAATCTAAAGCTAGCAGAAGCCAGCCATAAGGCACAAGGTATTACGAGTTCCAAAGATGGAGCATGTGTTTGCTTCAACCAGTATCAAACCCTTTTATTAGCTAGTGGTGTGAGAAGAATTTCAAAGGAAATAAAATATTTGTAGTGCACCTACCTGCAATAGTTCTTGGCAGAGATCTATGCTAAGAAAGCCACTGGTGAAAAATCTTTCAGCAGAAAGAGATACGAAAACTGGTAAACAAATTTCATATAACTTTAGGCCCTGGAACGAAGATTCCTTAATGCTGGAGTTTCCACTATCTTTTGTTTTAGCTGAGCCAAAAGGTATCACTTGTGTATTCGACACTGGATGCATCCCCTGAAATAAGACAAGTACAGCGAAGCCCCATAGAAACTGATAATCTTCAACCTCTAGTGTAACCATGCGATGTCTAGATATTAAGGACCTATCAGAAATTCCTTCTACACTAAGATTCAGAGGAATTGCATCCAGGACCAAAGCTTGCAGGATAACAGGCCATGCCTCTTCCAGACAAGGCTGTAGCCTTCTTGACACAGTATGAGGCGGGATTTCATCTAAGATCGAGAACTGCTGAAGCATATTAGAAGATAGGAAAGCACAAGGATAGAGTGTCCAACTAAAAGAGACAAAATAGTACTAGTAAGTGTTGACTCACACTTCTTTTAAGGTTTTGAGATAAGCAAACATAACTGTATCCCCTTAGGACCTGAATCCAATACCTCCCAAGCAGGTCTGAGCTCTTGGAAAACAATGGCAAAAGCGCTTCAAATTCTACTGGCACCTCACCATGGTGTTTTCTCAAGAATGTAAATATGTAACACTTAAGCGAGGCATGTGCAGCAAGAAGCCTGATCTTGATCTACATTGCAAGAACAAGTCTACTCGGTAAGCCAAAAATGAAAAAAAAACAAAACAAACGTTCTGTTGCTAACGCACCTTGCTTGAGACCCATTCAGCAAATGAGGGATAATATAATTCGTTGAAGTCACTGAGCGGACGTGAAAGTAGAGAAAATATGCGTTTGACTGCAACTTGATCACTGCTTATTATTCCACTGGTCATTATCTGGAATGATTGCGAACACTAATTTAGCAACATTGGGCACAAAATCTTAAAGAAAAAGCATTACAGATGTCATGCTCACCTTTGTGGCCAAGTGTAACCCAGCTTCCAGAAGAACAGGGCCAGAATAAGCATCCAAGGCAGTACGAACAGCAGATACAAGTTGAGCCTGTTATGTTCAACTGTGAGTAACTATTATGTTCATTAAAAATCTTAAATCGATCTTTGTTGGTTCAGAAATAATTTTGCATGGGGAGTACCTGATATTGTTCAAGCAGAAGATGTCCAGGAAGTTCAGGGTCAGCTACTAATTTGAACTGCAATCACACAATTACAACTTACTTTTTCTGTAAACTAACACACCAGATAAACAAGGTAAATATGACTTAGGCTAGCAAAATCTTGGCCAGAAACACATGTTATGATGCAAAAAATTGGGTGATGCGGGAGACAACTGCAGAAGGAAAAAAATGAAACATAGAAGTGAAAGAACCACATGTAACTACCAGAAAGTCTCACCTTCTCAAGAATTGTGCTAAGAAGTCCAACTCCAATCGGCCTCATGTTTTCAAACTGAATAGTGCTTATCTGAAGAATTTGGTACATTTTGTTAAAAATTCCCACTAAGAAATTTTCAGAATACTTCAAATGGCACTATGAAAAGTTAATTCTTTTTCTTTACCTGATAAGCAAGAGATATCAGCTCTTGTAGTTGAAGAACTAGCCAGTCATCTGAGCTGTGTCTATCGGAAGCAAGTTTCCTTGCCAATGTAAGATCAAAATGAGCAGCATCCTTTCCTACCGCCTCTGGCAAAAGACTCAAACACCTAGAGTCGAAAAAATCAGTTGGGCTAATATAGCTAAAAGGACATAATCCAGAACACACATAAAATATTATGCATTTTGTCTGGAAACTGCAGCCATTAAGTTATTAAGTGCTCAGGATTAACTGAAGGCTAAAATTTCATTTAATTATGGCTCAATGCTGACACCCTTTCCATCAAATTTTGGTTACGCTCAAAAACTATTCCGGCGCATTCGTTAATAAATGTTCATGTCAAAGGTATTGACTAGAGGGGGAGGGTAATAAAATCATCCGTCACTTACTCAACTGCAAAAACTCTGGTTCGATATCTCAAGGCTTTGTCTTTGTCATGATTGGCACGTACAGATTTTCCACTAGAGCTAGAAACCATGTCTTCATCATCATCTCCAAGGTTCTCTCCTGCGCTAGTAGGATCAATCTCTGTCCTGTTCGCTTCAGCACTTCTTCCAGTGGATGCTGCAAGAGCCTGTCAGCAGAAAAACTGAAATTTAGATCGATTACGGGATAAAGAAGGCACACCCTAGATATATAACACATGAATATTCTGACAGTTTTGAACAGAATGGCGGCAATCATCAAACAACAAATAAATTTCCATGGTCTTATTCAGATAACTTATACTGCCGCTACGGGAAGTCCACAGAAACCCAATAAATTAGTACGAAAAACTATTACCATGTTGCGGCATATTGACATCCATCGAGATGGGCGTGAAGGGCATGTCGCATGAAGCAGGCGTATCAAGGTACTACGGATCAAGTTCCCAATTCTACAACAACACAACGATTCCAGTCCATAAATAAAGCAAGTTAATCAAAACCTTACAAAAGAACACAACATTTCCATAAGACAAAAAAACTACAGAAAGAACAATTGCTTACTCAGAATCTGTTTCTTCGTCCAACATCTGAAATAAGTTACCTTCTATCTGCTCATCAATGATAGAAACCTAAAACACAAGAATCGGATAAATCGAGGGTGCGATAAATTCTAATACTAGAGTATTCTGAAAAGAAATCAACGCATGATGTTTACCGGGTCTTTCTCAATCAGATGACGAAGAGTTGACACTGAGAGACGCCTAATTATTGGCTGTTTTACAAAAAATATAACTAGTTTTCATCAGGGGAAGTCCTGAAAGACTTGCCTATGAAAAAGAAGAGAGAGCAAAAAAAGAAAAACCTGTCTTGATGCCAGCGTTAGTAATAGATTCTTCACGTGTGAATGCACTGAAACAGCTTGTGGAGCGAAAAGAATAAGCTGCTGGGTAAAACAGACGCTCCTGAAAATATTTAGATGTAAGAAAATTAAGCTTCATAAGGATTGAGTTCATATAAAATAGTAACAATGGATTAAATTGATTGTGACAAAGAAAAGCATTCACATACTCAAGTAGTGTTGGAATTTCTTGCCAAGAACTAATCTCTGCAATAACAGACTGCAAGAAAATTTATTTCCAATGAGCAACATAGTTTTCCTCACATACAAATAGATGAATCATCCTTATCTTATCCAACAAGGCCAAACATAGGGTATATAATTTACTGAAATATAGATTAGAAATATTGCAGCATTTTTGTAGGAGAACAAAAGTATTTTTAGGAAGAGCAAACCATGCATCTTCCTTTTCTGAAAGACAAGGTTGAAAGGTCCATAGTGGTACCTTGCAGCGTGAAAACAGAATGCTGCCAGGAGAAAGCTCAGGACCGAGGACAGCAACAATAGCATTGATAAGGCGTCCAATGCCTTGGGAAAGATCGATCCATCCACTTTCTTCACTCAATAATATGTCCATGGCAAGTCCTAATGCTGCCTACAGAACGAGAATGATAACATGAGACAGTGTACGGAGATATCAAATCAAGCTCGGGAAATCAAGTCCTCTCAATATTAACAAATCTAATTAAGCACCTTATCTAAGGATGGCAAAATTTATCAAACATCATAAAAATTTTCAATCTCTCTTTGCCAAACTTTAAAAGATTCACATCATAGCCAAGTCAGCTAATTTAGCCAATTTATGCACTTACTTTCATTAGATTGATAACTAATCAAATGCCAACAGGCGGAACACCAATATGAGATCTTCTTAAACCAAACGACAAGATTTGAAAAGTGTGCATTCAAACGAAATAGTTTACCTGAACATGAGATACGAATGATAAACCAGCAGCTTCAATGGTCAAAAGAAGCCCATGCAAGGCCCAGATCTTAAGACCAAGAACGGGAGTTTTAGCCAGAGACGAGAGTGAACTAACAGTAGTGGGTACTAAGGTCGACAATGCCATTCCTCCTGCACTGCAGGCCATGTACAAAATAAAAGTATAACAGATCAACATAGCATACTAGTTTTTAATATTTAAAGTAATACGTATCTGAAAAGATGGATGATACTTGAACTTAACTGCTGTTAAAACATCACAACAAGATAAATAGTACCCTACTTTTCAATTTTATTAACATTCACCATATTAAACAGAATGTTCAAGTTAGAAGCCAAACTCCACCTGTGATGGATGCAGCCAAGTGCAAGAGCAATGGATCCACCATAGTTTGGATCTGTTATCCCACTTAGGTCGCCAAGAAACACTCTGGTCTATTTATCACCATGCAGAAACATATGTAAGAAATAAAGGAATTTTTTTGTCAAACTTCCCATCAGTAAAGATAAAACATCCAAACTAGCCCAAGAGAACTAGTACCGGATTTTTATAATTAGGAAATAACTGAATAATCAAAAGCAGAGACATGGTTTACACCAAAGCAGGACCCAAAAACATCCAATTTTAAGGAGCATGTCACAAAATGTTTCACTGTATAGATAGCATTTTGGACTGACCATTCTTGCTGTAAAGACGTCATTTCCAAGACGAGCTAGGAGACCTAGCCCCTCACATGCTGCCCTGCGTTGCGACGCGCAGATATCTCCCTCTGCTAATATATTCTGTTGCAACAGAAACATCAAAATGATATATTAGAAAACAAGTGAACCAATTTTGAGACTAGGTTCATAATTCTGAACTAGCATCTTCATTTGAAATAAAATACCTGTAAAATGGCTTGTCCTGTGCTTAATACCTCTGTCCCTAGTTGCTGAGGACGTAGAGCATGCAAAGCCTGTAAGAAATAAACTTAACATGAAGTTCGGGACGTAAAAGAAACATATTATCTTCCTTTTCAGAAGAAGTTAATGATCCGAACGCAAATATAGTTGATTTTATTTCAGCAGCATAGTCGGCATTGTAGCACAGCTCCTCCACACTCAAAGCATAGTGCTTTGTTTCATTAATATAATTAGAATGTTATGTTATGTATATTTTCTAGCTTTCTACATCACCTGAGTTCAGCCCTCAGTATCCACCAGAACATGGTTAACCTTTACCCTACAACTATCTTGACTAATTATTTTACTACGGTTTGTTAAACCGGACAAAACTCGCATTCAAATATTGGGAGCACCTTTAATCCGGCAAGAAGACCCGCACAGATGTTAGTCAAGCTGGCTGTACGCCATTGTTGCTTCTTTCCAGCTTTCATACACTGTTGTATGACCGAGAGAAGTGAGAGCATCCCATGGCTATCCTGAGAAGAAAAGGTTAAATTATTTCAGACTATCAAAATGACAAATGTTATACCAAAAAGGACCTATCTGGACATATAATAATCACAAACCTGAGAAGCAAACATGATACCAAAGCAGAGAACCATCTGATTCACCAATGTCTTTTTCACGGTCTCTGGCTTCATGATTACGAAAATTAGAGTTGAGCATAAATAATAATGACAAGTCATTATTACAAACAAATTGTTACCAACAAGTGCATTGCGCTTACCAGAGGAAAACTAGAAACTTTACTTTCCCATACACTTGGTGCAAGACCATCTTCTCCACCTTGAAAATAGCGTAGCTCATCTTCAAACCAATCCCTGGATGAAAATTCATAAAAAATTCCTACGGCGTGATTAACAATATATGAGGAATCAAATGAACCAAAATTCCTTAGGGAATGCAATCTAATAAATACAGATGAAGATTTAGGCACCTGCCAGGAATCCAAGGACCAAGCCATGCATCTCTTTTGTCCAGGAGGGTCTTCAAGCACGAGCTTTCATCAAATCCAGAAGGATCCCTATCATTTGAACAAACATGAAGGAATGACTAATTAGTGATTTTACCAAACCATGTCCTTAGCCCTTAGCATACATTTATAAAGGTATTTTAGAGCGAGCAGCAGTTAAAAATAACATTAATCAATACCTATATGGTGCTGTGCATAGCTGAATAATTTGCTGATGCTCACTTTTATAGGCCAAGGGATCTGGGATGGATTGATAAGCTATCAATATTCTTATGATGAGTGTGTCCACCAAAGTTTTGACGTCAGGCAAGCGTTTGTTGGCCATTGCCGATACATAAGACAAAGCGCTGTTTCCAACAAAATAAGAATGTTAATTCACTCATCATACAGGTAAAGGATAAAAGAACTTACCATCAACTAAAAAATAGCTAAATTGTTAAAATTGGCATCTATAAGTAGACAAAAAACTGTATAAAGAATCAGTCATGTCATACCTACGAAGGTTTGCCAGTACTGGTTGAAGTAGAATACCATCCTCACAAGAGACGAAACGTCGCACAAAAGCTGTGAGTGCGTCAACTGCAGCAGACCACACACTAAAAAAGGAGAACACTGATCATTTGCTTTTTATCAAGAACATAAAAGTAGACTCATCACTTATGTTGCTCTTGGACATGAAGCGACTAGGGAGAACTCAGGACTCAGCCCTCTCATACCAGCTATTAATGTGTCAAAAGTCAAGTAAGACGGATTTGAAGACTAGTATGGACGAGTTTATTATGCATTGTTTGCTGATGTGTCAAATGAAAGATAAACAGGTTCGCTAGTCGCTACCAGGAGCTAAAACAAGGGTTAATGGATTGAGGTCCACTTACCTTAACGTGGATTTTAACTCTGCAGGTTGTTTAATCAACTGCTCTGGGCTTCCAGTAAAGACGTCAGCCCACAAGATTAGTATATCAAAATCCTGGTCCCCGAACTCCTAAATAATAAAGTAGAATTGCATAAGACAATGCACGCTCCGGACACCGCAATTGAAGACAAGGATGAATATTACCTCTTTTGGCATAGAATTTAGTAGTGATGATAACAATAACCATCCAGCTTCCTTTTCACTTGAGGCGACAGTGATATTTCTCCTGAATTCTGTTAGCATCTTCTTTGAAACTTCAAGCACTGACCTTGGCAATCTGTGAACAACAAATTACAAGAAATGTTATAAATTTGCTTATTTAAGTAACTCATGGAAGATTGAGAACTATTTCGACTATTTAGCACAGAAACATCCTCTGTATTTTTACCACCAAAAGATGTATGGCCACGAACTAGTTTAATTAAGAAAAGGAGGAAATGACAAACTCTCAGAAACTACCGATAAGTGCTCCGAGTTTAGTTCATCTAGTTGTCTAGGTAATGAACAAGGTAGCAATTTACAGGATTAGTGCGAAGATTTCTTCATCGGCTCACAGAGCTAACAAATATACCGGCTACATGCAAGAATCCAATGGCCAACAACAATAATTTGTTGGCACAAGCTTTAACATTGAGTATGAAGTAGTGAACGGTGAATAAGATGTGATCATGAGGGAGCTATGAAGACTCTTACCTAGCAGGATAACCAAGAGACAGTCCAGGAGAAATGGATACTAGAGCTGCCAAAGTTGCTGCTTGCCCATGCAAAGAAGCAAGATCAGTTTTCAATTTGCCTCCCTACCAAAAAAATGAAATGGTGAATTCTATAAGTCATTCCCCGTCATGGAGTTAATACAATAAAGACTGTCTTTTTTATTTTATTTTTGGTCAAAAAGACTGTCTATCTATAAAAATTTACAAAAAGATGAAGAATTTCAATAAGATGAAGGCCCTGGAAGCCATAACATATTAAAACGAAAATATGATGTATTTCATGATATAAAGACCTCTTTTCAATTTCACCATATTAATTTCACAGATAAGACTTTCTTGTTCTGCATTCAGAATATTCAGTAGAAATATATGAAATGCAGCAGGTCATGCATGCATGTGTGATTAAATATGGAATAAAAATTACCCATGTCAAACTCACAAGACTCAAAGAAACATAAATATGACAATATCATACTATAAATAGAAACCAACTCAGTATTACCTTTTCAAAAGACAAACTTTCCCGTAAAGCATTTACAGTGGTTACAGCGTAAGAAGTCAGCCCACCAACGCAGGTGGGATCAACCTCAGCTAACGCACGTAAAGTTAGAGCAGCCTCAACACGTACCTGGAAAAACCAAGTTTACTTTTGTAAAAAAAAAACATTTACAATCATCCTTATGTTGTCATTTAAACCAATGTATATTCATGTTTGCATGACAGGCAAAACTAATAAACATATCAAGCTACTACATTCAGAAGAGCAGTCAGAAATTATTTTGATAATGGCCTCTTCCAAACCTCTATTTCTATTCGTACATGTTTTGTTTACCTAACCTTTGATGTATAGACTTTTATAGCAGATGAAACAGTTTTTCATCCAGTAGAAGCAAGAAGTACAATCGAAACATGTCTTTCAGTGCAGTGTTAGTAATAAACAAGAAATACGTATATAAGGAACATCGGAGTTTAAAAGATTGAAAATTAAGAATATCAGAATGCTGGAAAGAGTTATAGTTCTTGGATAAAATGTGGCAAAGAAAAGAAAAAGAGATGAAATAACTATTAAACAAGATATGTGAAGGCTTACAAGGTCCAAAAAATGTGATAACGCTGCACCCACTGTGTCGTCAAAAAACTCCCTGAATTCATGGGGAACCTGCAAGCAGGCAAATAATAATCGAGCTTAAAAGTTTCATTATAAAATTAAAGAAGATAGAACTTTCATGAAAAAATATCAGAAGTGTTTGCGCCAGTAGCAGCCTCACCTCTCCCAGTGTTTTCAACGTGTATGACAAAGCCCGCAAAGCAACAATTTTCATTGATGAACTAGCATCTGAAGACTGAAGCTGCATTTGTTTCAGAAACACATAATTGCAAAAACAAGAATTAAAATCTTAAATATATATAGCTCTGACTTGCAGGGACAAAGAGTGGTTCAGTTAAACTGTAAAACCTGCTTTCCGAGAAAAACGGAAAAGTTTCTCTGGCTTGGTTCCATCATTTGATCAATGACGCCAACCCGTAGGATGTAGAGAACACATGCCTTCAGAAGTTAGAATATAAATTAAGAATGATATAGCAGAACTGATGATTTCATAAGAGTTAGCAATGTCTCCTTTATTTCAAGCTATGCAGAGATAAAAAAAAAAAAAATATGAATGGTTCCTAGCATAGCATTAAAGTCGCAAGGTGATATTTTGATATATAGAAGTAAGCAAGAAAAAATCATCCAGAAAAATTGATAAGGTTCGAACTGCAAGAAAATGAAAGAAGTATCACGTACCAGTGCATGGGCATCAATTGAGGAGTCACCCCGCAACATGTCCATGACAAGCAAAGAATAGTCCTGAAGCTCACTATCTAGATCCAAATACCTTATCCTATTGGCCTGTAAAATTCAGTTCAACACTTTATAAAATATTGTAAGGCCATGGTGTCGAACTGAACATATGTATGTACAAAATATCATACATAACAAGAATCTAGGAATGAGTTCACTAAAAGAAGCAAAAATGCAGGTCTTATGATATGGCAATATAGTTAGTATGCAGATATATATATATGTATATATATAAACCTTGATAACAATTGGTGTAATTTCGAAAAGACCAATGCCAAATCTTAAGAATGATGTCTCATTGTCAGTCTAAAATCAACTCACAAGAACAAAACAAAAATTGTTTATAGTTCCAGCGTTTGTCTACCTGTAAGAAGAACACCCATGACAGTGCCAAACCAAACCGCTTGTTCCTCGCACGTGATCCAACCGCTGCGATATAGAAATTTTTTGTAACGGAAAAAATTAGTGCTTTGCCGAAAATGAAAGCAATTTGAGGGGAAAAAATGTAATATATATCCCAAATCTGGGTACTTAATGAACCAAAATTTTACACACATAGATCCTGTCATAAAAAGTGTATTATTTCAAGAGGTCAGAAAAATATGCTAGTCTCTAACTAATCAGGTTCGTTTAATTTTACTACGTGTGCCATTATGACTGCTTTCTCATTCGTACGGCGCACGCCTCCACAAAATGGCCGTATAATAGGACTAACGAACTTCTGACGCAATTTCAAAGGCATAGAACAGCAAAAGACGATTGCTACTATATGTCATCTTATTGTCAGAATGGCTATCTCCAAGGACTCATCACACTACCTTTTGTGAAGGGTACAATTAGATGCCTCTGCAAACCACCTTCTAGTTTCTTTGCTGGTGGAAATGGACCTTTACCTCTAGGTTGGACCTAACAAACAAAAACCAAATTCCATAAAACACAAAATTATACAGACAAGAAGGAAGCAATTTACTAGTGAGATAAGTATACATGCGCTTCAGGATGCATTCCTAGCGCAAGCAATGAGCCCAAAGCCTCTGCAAATGCATCGCGGACAGATGATTCCGAATCTTCAATACCCTACATTAACAGAGACAAACATCAGCCCACCAGGAAACTGAAAGAATACCGAGTTAAAAACATGCAGGCTTCACTAGGACATCAAACTAACCTTGACACAGTAAGACGCTAAAGTATCAAATTCGCTAGTACCAAGACCAGGTCCCCCAATGTTGGAAAAAGCCTTCAAACAACGTGCAGCAGCAATTCTCACTACGAATGATTTGTCCAAAGTGGAAAATCTTGTGATCAGACGATATGCTTCAGAGTACGCAGTGGCAGCAGCTGTACCACCGCAGCCTTCCAACGCATTGTGAAGCAAGATAAAGGCTTCTTGTCTCACAAAATCCTGAAAGCACGGGAAATGGCACAGAATTAAATCAGCAACTAATAGTTGCACTATACAGGTCAATTCTCATTGATGTCCACAAGTTTCTTCACAAAATTCTAGATAATGATAACTGGGTGGAAATAAATTCAATGTTTGAAAAAATGAAATAGAGGTTCAGAGACTAGGAAATGGCATAAATTGGTTTATACACCAACCAATATCAACTACCTATTTGAGATTTTCATAGCGTATAGTTCTTTCTAATGATAGATATGACCCACTGAGGTAGATTACATAGCAGATTGCTAAACCAATCAATTTAAGAATTTTGAGAATCGTAAAGTTGAGCCACAATACCTCGTTAAACTTCACTAATTTTGTCACAATAACTGTTGTTTCGGACAACCCAGAAGTAATCTTCCTCCCAAAATGACGATAAAGCTCCCCCAAGCATTGGGCAGCCCCTAGAAAACAAAATTGGGAGCATCTATAAATTAGTAACGTAAGACGACATAAACATAAAGTAGTAACCAAACCCATGGATGAACTCCATGAAATGTATGGATGCTTGCTGTGCCCAATATAATGCATACCAAACAGCAAAAAGAAAAAGCCAAAAATTTCTGTCCCAGAACATCAGTATATACAGCCTACCTGCAACTCGCTGAGGATCACTACGCTTCCCATCGGAAAGAAAGCCTTGTAAACTGCTAGCTCTAGAGTAAATAGATATACTATCACCATTCAATATAATTTTCGCCATAGCCACTGAAGCAAGATGCCGTACGGGTCGCCGAGCACCAAGAGTAACAAGAGAATACAAAGCATCTTCGCACTTTCTTTGCCATACTAATATAGACTCCTGACATACATGATCGTTAAGAAACAATCAGAACACACAACCTAAGTCTCAAAACAAACATTAATTAACTAGATAAACGTTCTTGGAGCTTTCCAAAGTTGCATAATGAAAGCTTACCTAGAACAAATGGGACGCAATGAACTAAGTAAGTGTACTAATTGATCTCAGATCAATTCTTTATGATAACAAAGACTCTATCTTTCGGTATAATTCTAAATGTTCAGATGCGAAAATGACGACACTGAGCCACTAAAGGGAAATGGGCATATGTAAGAAGGATCAAACGAAGGAATAAGAACCTTGGGCTCTTCGTCGAGGGCGGAAATAAGATCAGAAAGGATCTCGAAACAGAGGAGAGGGTCTGGGTTTTTCTGAGATGCTGACGCCACTATCGACTCGAGCTGAGCGACGAGAACGCCGAATCGCGAGAGAGGAACGTTGTCGTTAACATTACTCTTCGCCATTTAGGACTGTGGAAGCAGGAGAAACATAGAATGAACCAGAGAGAGAGAGAGAGAGAGTCGGAATATTTGTTTCAGATCTATCGGAGGGTCGGTCGGAGAAGAGAAGCCGGTATTTGTTTCCGGGTCGGGTAAAACATTAATTAATCAACTTACCCGTTACTAAACGGGCGAACATTGACATAAATGGGTGGGGCAGGTAGATCCATATGAAATTTCCCAAAAGGCCCAAAAGAATGGATGATAGTAAATGAACGAACATGAAATATGAAATGTGGATGAACATGTACAGTGGGGTGTGGACAAAAACGGGAACGATTGTGATCGTACCGTAAAATTTCTCGGATAATGAGAAATAGAGATCGAACTTAATTTGGAGTTTCCTTCCATGTACCTGCTAACAAAAAAATCGAAGTAAAACTAAGATCTCTTCTTCCATGGTTAACCAAAAATCAAATATGTGGATCTGATATTGGCAACATGTTGTGTACATGCTTTACTTGACAACATAAAGTTCGACTTGATTCAACGTGTACATGTCTAGTTGGTATCATTGTGTATGTGTCATTTGTTTCTGTAAAAAAAGTGTAATATACCGAAAGCAATTGGAACTAATCAAATAACTGAAGAATCCTCTGTTTGAAATATATAAATAAAAAGGTTAAAAAATTCAGAGATACGAAGGTAGAGATCTTTTCATCTAAGGTTAAGTGTACCAGCCAAGGTTAATCGTACCATTAGCAACCATGACTACGTGTCCATATGTGAGCACACTTCCAGAAATGGTTATGAAGGAGATGATATTAGTGTGTTCGTAAAGAGATACAAAGATAGGAGTATGGACATACATGAATATGTAGTTTTCCGCGAGATGATGAGTATGTACGTACATGACATCATCTTCCCAGAAGAAGAAAAAGTGTGGTCGTACACACGAAAATGAAAGGAATGATGCACGATAGTAAGTGGACGAACATGAAACATAACTTGTTGGTGTTCATCGATTAAAACTGCAGAAAAAGACGGTGATGATTAATCTCCACAGCGGATCGGCCTCGGGAGTGTGTACGTACATGAAATTAGCTGATATTTTTGTGTGCGTACGGTCTCTAAATTTAGAAGAAAATGTGTGATCGTACACGGGAAAATGAAAGGAATGATGGACGATATAAGTGGACGAACATGAAACATAATTTGTTAATGTTCATCGATGAAAAATTGCAGAAGGAGACGACAGTGATCAATCTCCACAATGGATCCGCCTCGAGAGTGTGTACGTACATGACATTAACTGATATTTGTGTGCGTGTACGGTGTCCGAATTTAGAAGAAAAGGTGTGCTCGTACACGTGAAAATGAAAGGAATGATGGACGATAGTAAGTGGATGAACATTAAACATGATTGTTGGTGTTCATCGATTAAAAATTGCAGAAGGAGACGACGGTGATTAATCTCCACAAGAAACTGTTGAATCTTAATTTCCTGATTCATCTCTTGTTGGGCACACACTTGATCATCTTGCAGAAGTTGGTGACAGACTTGTTGTGACTCTCCATGGAGCAAACCATCCTCCCGCACCTTGACGCTGTTCGAACCGACGGTTACGATCATTCCACCAGCGGGAGGTACATGATGTCCTACACTGGATGACCATGATTGATCTCAGCGATTCATTTAGACTTGTCTGCTTTGGCGTCCCATACCTTAACCGTGTGGTCGTAAGATCCTGTTACGAACAGGGAATCGACTCGGAGGCCTTGTAGGCTTTGTACTCGCTGACATCGATGGAGCTCCAAGACTGATAACGCCGGTAAATGATGATGGTGGGGATGTAAGCTACTTGGCCGGAATTATCAAAAGTCAAGAAGTTGAGAGTCTTTGAGAACGTACTTTTGGCTGTGAAGGGGAACGATGATATCGTCTTCTGATAAATCTTGCCATATGAATCCGTTCTTGTAATTAGTTTGGATAAATACTTTCTTCATTTTAGTGAAAAGTTTAATTGCTTTGTAAGGGTTTCCGTTCTTCCATAGTCGTCGGAGAAGATGTATGGCGTTGAAACTTTATGGCAATTGCGTTTTGGGGAAGAGAGAAAATGAGTGAAGAGAAGATAAGTGTTTCTAGATTTGGATGAGACTCAGTTGGTAAATTATGTGGTGGTAAAAGAACAGAACTTTGAAGGCAATAAAACAGATTAATATATTAAGAAAGTTACCTGATTGTATAAAGTGACTAAAACTGATATATAACTTTGAAAAATTGATTATGTGTGTAATTAACTCTTTAAAATATTATCCACAAGCTGTCTTTCAGTAACAAAAATTGTCCAATTGCTATTTTCTCGTATCCGATTAAATGCTTTTTTCATCAAATTTTCTTTTACAAAAGATATAAATTATATATTATTTAAAATTTTATTTTAAAACAAAGAAAATAAAAAATAAACCAAAGTCTAAAAAATACTAAATTACAATATCTATAAAAAAACAAACAAATCTAATAATAGAGATACCGACATTGCATATCCAGACAATTTTCGACAATGAAACATTAATTTTAAACGTTTAAGCTTGAAAATTTACTATATATTAAAAGAGAAGCATTTGAGAGACATTTTACTAAGGTGTCAGCTTCTCTTTTTTTCTCAGCCATTTTTGTTTTTCATTTATTTTTATTTATTATCCCTATTACCAAACACAATTAAACTTTCTTTTTTGAAATAAAATATGAATATCTACAAAATATCTAAGCATCTCCTATTTATTTGGGTAAAATCAAATACAATATATTACGGAAATTTTAAAATAACCATAAAAAATTGTAATTATTATTAATATTTAAGATCAGTGTTTTTAAGTTTTTTATTTTTAAAATAAATAAAAACGAAATTATAAAATATGTATTACTTTTATTAAAAAGAATGTCATATATGTGATTTATCACATATGAAAACCCTAAAATAAAATAAGTAAAAAATGAAATTTAAATGATCCTATATATCAAAGGAAAAACAATTAGAGACAATTTTCTCGATAATAAAATTTTACGACATTATATACTCATCAAAATGGAAAATGTAAAAATATGAAAAATAATTGTAAATATTTTCTAAATATTTTTTTTCAATAATAGAACAAAAAAATGGTTTAGTAATTCAGAAAAAAATTTGTCATAATAAA
>KE154965.1:5540-27487 GCA_000411075.1 Sisymbrium irio | reverse complement strand
AAAAAAAAAAAAAAAAAAAAAAAATCTACGTCAAAATCTTTGCCTCCACTATATATTATTTACCTAACCCTAAAAGAAGAAGAAGGCTCTAAAACTCCAAAACATGGCGTCTCCTCAAACTGAAGATAATCAAGACAAAAACGTAAGCATCCAATTATTATAATTTTCTCTTCAAACTTTATGAATCTCTGGTTTATAAGTCATGTGTATTTTGTTGTAATTGAATATATATTTGAACTGCTTTTCGAATAGAAACTTCAATGGTCGGACGAGATGACTCGTTTAATATTAGAATTGATAACGTTGGAAAAACAAGCTGGGCATTCAAAAGGAAAAAATTTGAGTGAGCAAGGAAAACAAAACGTTGTCAAAGAATTTAAAAAACAGTATCCAACAATTATCGTCACTTGGAACAAAATCAAAAATAGGCTTGACACTTTGAAAAAGCAATATGAAATCTATCGCAAAATCACGTTCGGGTCAACTGGTCTCGGCTTTAACGACAGGACCGGAAGTGTTGATGCACCAGAGCATTGGTGGAGAGACAAAATTAAGGTACAACAGCCATGTAATACTTTTATATACCAATTATTTTTTTTNGGAAGTGTTGATGCACCAGAGCATTGGTGGAGAGACAAAATTAAGGTACAACAGCCATGTAATACTTTTATATACCAATTATTTTTTTTGTTTTATATACCAATTTTAATGATTGTTTGTTTTTCTCTCTAAGGCTTATCCTGAAGCTGCGAAACTTCGCTCAAATCCACTGCGGTTTATACCGCTTCTTGATGTGGTATTTCGAGAAGAAACTGTTGTAGTTGAGGAGTCATGGCAGCCGAGACGTGGTGCACATCGTCGTCCTCCACCAATGAATTTAAGTGATAATGATTACACAAACATCAATCTAGATGAAAGAGAAGCTACAATGCAAAATGATTGTAATGATCATATCCAACCAGAAGATCCAGACTGGTTACCACAACATACCGTGGAGGACACTCCAAACTTGACCGAGACGGATCCACTAGAGACGCCACCACAAAGTTCTTTCGCAAAAGCTCAAATCAAAGATGCATCTCATAATAGAAAGCGTAAACGCAGTCCAGTAGACTCGACGCTCGATCGTATTGCTGCTACCATGGAAGCAAGAAATGGTATTCTGGAATACATGGCATCTTCTACGTCGGAAACCCAGTCATCAAATTCAACTGAAGAACGTATGTCTCTTGTTGTCAAATGTGTGAGGGGAGTACCTGATCTAATTCCAATGACAGAGTTTTATTGGGCATCACTTGATCTCATTGCAACAAATGATGTTGTGCGAGGCTTATTTCTTGCTTNCGTATTGCTGCTACCATGGAAGCAAGAAATGGTATTCTGGAATACATGGCATCTTCTACGTCGGAAACCCAGTCATCAAATTCAACTGAAGAACGTATGTCTCTTGTTGTCAAATGTGTGAGGGGAGTACCTGATCTAATTCCAATGACAGAGTTTTATTGGGCATCACTTGATCTCATTGCAACAAATGATGTTGTGCGAGGCTTATTTCTTGCTTTGCCTGATGATGAGAAGCTACCTTTTCTGAAGCGCCAGACTAAGGGGTGTCGTAATGATTTCTTTAATGATTAGTGTTTTTCATGGTATTTGTGTTTTCATGTTTGACATTTTAGTTATGACGATGAGTCATATTTTTGTTTTGGTTTGAATTTGTTCTACTTGGATGTTTTTGAAGTATTATTTCTGTGTTGCTATTATGGTATTACAAGAATTATTTATTATAATTGAAAGAGTGACGAGAATTTCATTTGTTTCAGGAAACAAACAAGTTGAACATAATCAGAGAAATTATAAATGCAGATGACCAAGCTGTTCAAGCAATAATCTGTATTGAGCGTATTCGTTTTTCCGAAAGAGAACAGTTGAGAACGGATCCTGAACGTGGACAACGAATAATGCATCAACTAATGTACGAGAGTGACACACAGTGTCTCCATGTTTTACGTATGAGGCAAAGAGTATTTCTTAAACTCCTAAATACGTTAAAAGGATATGGTCTTAACAATTCTCATCGGGTAAGAGCTGAGGTTGCTTTAGGAATGTCTCTAAAGATTTTGGGACATAACCCATCACAGAGGAGCATAGCAGCAGAATTTCAAGTTGCACAATGGACTGTGTCAACAAAATTTAATGATGTTCTTAATGCCTTATGTTGCTTGCATTCAGACATTGTTTCATGGAAAAGAGAAGAGCTGGATGATACACCACCACGAGTCATGCATAATAACAGGTATTTTCCATACTTTAAAGATTGCATTGGAGCAATAGATGGTACACACGTTCGTGTACGTGTTGGTGGAGATAAGAAGATTACATATTGGAACCATCATAACTATACGTCAATGAACATCTTGGCAGTGTGTGATTTCAATATGAAATTTATATACACACGTATTGGAGTTCCAGGGCGTGCACATGACTCGAAGATACTGACATTTTGTGCACGTCATGATGATTTTTTTCCATTTCCGAGGTCAGATAAGTATTTTCTGGTGGATTCTGGTTATCCCAATCGAAGGGGTTTTCTAGCTCCATTCAGAGGTGAGGCCTACCATCCAAATCATTTTGCTGGACGTAGACCAACCACTGTTCGAGAGATGTTTAACAAGAGACATTCTTCTCTTCGATCAGTAATTGAAAGAACGTTTGGAGTGTGGAAGGGGAAGTGGTCTATTTTAGATGGTCGTGTTCGTTATGACATCGAAACGCAAGAAAAAATTGTTGCTGCAACTATGGCGTTGCATAATTTTATTCGAGATTCTAAAATAGATGATATAGATTTTAATGCTGCTGAAAGAACAGAGAATTATGAAGCTTATAGTTTTGGAAACACGTCTCCGTCTCATGACGATCATGGAATAGATCGGAATTATGATCCAACAGCTGATGAATATATGTCAACAGTTAGAGAACGTATAGCAAAAGAGATATGGGATGATCGTTAGAGAAGACTAGAATTAGAATTCATGGCTTTGTGGACATCTGTGATCGTTTTCTGGAGTAGTTGGTGTTATGGCATCAAGCATGGGATGGTGAGAGACAATGCTTCTTTTGGAGTTTTGAGTTTTTTTGTTAAGGTTTATTTTTCTTCTTGTTGTCAACTTGAATTAAATTAGTGATGGTTTTACTAATTTACTACTTGTTTTTTCTGTTTGTTTGGTATATTCTCTCTTGTAGTTAGAGTTTATAAATGACGCACTCTGTTTTTATTCCTGCAAAAAAAATCCAAGAAGCTTAGCCACAAGTGACACACTCTCGTTTTATTCCTGCAAAAAAACAGCCAACTCAATCCTCCTTCTTACTTTTGTTTTGATTCTCCTTTTTGTCTGTTCAATTGGCTTTTACATATCTGATTTGGAACCTGATAATTCTGAAATATATTGATGGACCACGAGTTTGGTCCACAGACTACAGAGTTACGATTGGCTTCATCATCATCAGTATTAACCATCATCAGCAAGCCCATTTACATTGTGGAAAAAGTCCAAGAGAAACCGCCAAAGAATGACTACCGAAACTGAAACGGCGGGAAAAGAAAATAGCCCGCGAACAAATATATCAACTAGATAAATAAAAGGTAGAATGAAATATGCATTTACCAATAATTAAGATATGCATCTATCACAAATTTTTTATGCTTACCTAATAATCTGTTATAAAAATCAATCGGTGTCAAACAAAAACGTAATTCCAATTCATTGTGCACAATTTTTTTCTTTTTCAGGAGAACATGTATTTTTGTGATAATACTTTTACGCATATTTTTATATCAATTTTGTGTATTTGTTTGCTGAACATTTTTTTAATGATATCTAATATTGTGTATTTGTTTTCTGAACGTTTTTTGGTCTAATAATGGATTTTTATTATTATTTATGTTGAAATAATAATTATATATTTTTAATATAGTAACAAAGTTTTTTTTGTTTTTAACTATAAATTTTGTCTATTTTAGTATATTTTAATATTTTATTTGTTAATTTATTTATGTACCCACTGATGTACCCGCTGGTAAACCAATCAAAAATGACCCGCAAACACAGAAGTTTTTAACCGCGGTACCAGTCATACAAACCGCTAAATACCGCTATTAACCGCAACCGCCCACTTCCGCAAACTTCAGCAACCGCAACCGCACCCGCTGCGTTTAAACCAGTCAAGCCCTAAATCAAGTTTCTTCTTCCATCGTTAAAATTGCTGCATCTTCTTCACCGATTCAAATTTATTTTTCATGTATTATTACATTTTGCCTTAAATATAAGTTGTATAGTATTACATTTGTAGTAGAAATCAATTTGGACAAATTAAAAAATTTGATTTGGATGTGAAAGATGTATAATATTACATTCTTTTGATATTTATATTTAATTTTTAACTATGATTCTGGGTATATTAAGAAGTTCCACTAATAATAAAAATATTGTAATTGTAAATCATCATGAATTGTAAATAGATTATAATGATTTTAACCCAAAATCATTTAATTTGAATTGTAGAGATAAAACAACTAGATATAACTAGGTACAACTGATATTTTTTAGGGTTTTCTCTTTTCTTCTCTTTTCTTACTCTTCCTCCATTGCAGTGATTCTATAGGGTTTAAAAACTTATTAATTTTGGGTTTTTTTGTCATTTCATGTTGGGTGATGAATTTTGGGATGATTTTTTTGTTTTTGGGTTTGAATTTCTAGGGTTTTGATATTTCTGATTTTCTGGGTTTTGCATTTAATAATACTTGAAAATATTTGGTACCACTGCCACTAGTAATACTCGAAAACATTTTTTATAACTGAAACATGAACAATATAGGATTTTGACTGAATAACAGTGAAATCTCCTCTTGAATCATGGAAATGAAGAATATGATATTCCAAACCATTGTGGATTTGAAGTACATCGTTGTATATGTTCCATTTTATCTTCAGCTTCATACAACAAATATAACTGTTGTATATAGTATTTCCAAGTGTTAACCTATTCATCTTAGAATAAGAATTTAACGACAGTTTTACCTAATTTTACATAGTATTACACAGTAGTTACTAAGTTTATCAAGTTCTACGAAAATATACTAGGTGTTACCAAATTCTAAATTTCTAAATTACGAAAAATGTCAACATATTTTTCATTTATTTCTACAGCATAAAAAACCCTAATTTGAACCACCAGTATATTTTCTTCAACTTTTATTACATGTATTTACTTGTTTTCATATGGTTTATACTCAGTTAGTATAGATTTATAATCTAAGATCCGATTTTAAGTTTATAAAACACAAAAATGTGAATTTGAAGGTGAATTCTATCTAGATTCAATTTCAAGCTTCTGGAGATTTCCTGGATTTAGTTTTGCATGTTTTTATATGATTTATACTCAATTAGTATAGATCTAGATTCTAAGAGGATAAATATAAATTTTAGTTTTTCAAAAACAAAAATGTGAATTCGAGATCGAATTTCATCTAAGATCCGATTTCAAATTTTAGAAATTGGGTGGGTATATCGAATTTTGCGGATAATATCTGATTAGATCAGATTTTCTGTTGGTTGAACTATTATTCTTTTAAGTTTCTTTGTCCAAACTTGTAATTGACATATTTTTTATTTAAAATTAATTGATGTAAAATTGTGTTTTATAAGGGGGACATTTGAGATTGATTTTCTAACTAATAGAACTTTCCAGCCATTGATCCAATTTTTCATGTTGTTCAGTAAGACCATGATCAATCCTGGACGTTCAACTATCAGTATTGAATCATTGCCCGCATTCTCAGCTTCCTCTTCTTCTTTTTCTTCTCGGGCAGCCACATCTTCTTTGTATATCTCCTTAAACCATACGAGTTACCTTCATTAAGACGCTCCATCCAACTGTTAACAACGGGACCAGATATATCTTCATCATCTTCAATTTCCATAATTCCATTCAAAAGAGTTGTTTCTTCACCTGATGGAGTCAGGATACACAAAATTTCATATCCATCAAAACAACTAATACAGTTTAACACCAAATTAACAACTCAATAACTTTCATATTACAAATGACAACTAACCTTAGTTGTTCCAAGTTCTTCGTTTATTTTGGAAACCCTCTTGTTCCACTTCTCTTTAACCTGATCATGCACATCCTTAGACACCTAACCTTCCCGTTTTGATTTATTTCTCGGCATTTATCCGCCAATTGAGATTTCCTCAAATGGTAAAAACTGCTAAAATACATTTTCTTTGACTTAACTTTTGGCTCATAAAATATAAAAGGAATAGTAACTATACTAATTTATAATTGTTACCTCCAAAGGAATAATAAAACATAGAATCGACCATGTTGCATCCTCCATCACTCCATGACTTCCTCATTAAAATGATTTATCGTGTAGTTGATCTCTCTAAGTATATTCTTAAATCAATATCTCCCAAAAAAAAAATGTTTCACAAAATCAAGATCATTTAATTCTTTTAGAATGAAGAGATCCACTGTCGTAGCATCTGCTCCAGTCATCATTGTTTGTCCTGATACAATGCTTGTTAAGAAGTAGATGACCTCCATCTTCAACCTACCAGGACAAAGTTTTATTTCAAGTAGATTTTCTATCACATCTTTATAGCAGAATTTCTTTTTATTGTAATGATTCTTTGCAAAGTTCTTGCTGTCCGCTTCCAAATAATCAACTATATAGAATCGACAGTCAAAATCGGGATATCAATGCAGGTTCAGTTAGACCATAGCGGATGGGAACTCCATTCACAAGGAACCAAAACTCATTTTTCTTCTCGGTGCTTGCATTTCGAAGAAGTAGCATCCACATTCTCATAATCTTATGGTTTTTGTCCTTATGCATGTGGAAAATGTGTTGGAATTGACGATCAAACCAACCCTTCTCCTCTTTTGTCATCTTTATACTTTCTAGTGTTGTCAATGTTTCATAGATAAAATACCTTGTTGATATTTTCACTTTCTTCTTTTAAACGGCCGGGTCAAAGTATATTTTTAGAGATTTTGAAACCAGCATTATTTCATCTTCCAAATTATGTATATAACATTCAAAACCAATTAAAATTTCAATTAATTTTACAAATTTTAATAGTTTTCTATAGTTTTTTTTACTTTTATGGATTTCGCCAACTAGCCAATAAATTTCCACAGTTATACTTTACAGATTCAGAAAACTAGTCAATAGTTTTTCATAATTGTACTACTTCTACTGGTCATTAGTTTTCTATAGTTGTACAAATTCTACGTTTTCCTGCATCTGGTCTGATAGTTTTCATAGTTTTACTACTTTAGCATTTGTTCGGTTCGCAGCTCGCCCTCTTCTTCTTCTCTTTCTTCATTCTTTCACATTTCTTTTTCGGTTTCTTTATCCTTATTATGCTTCCTCTAATAAACAACTAATGCATGGATCGGTTCACTAGGAACACGATCCTTCTTCGAAATCCTCCTTTTAGGAGTCCTTTTTGTTTTCATCATTCCCGTTGTAGTTGTTCAGAGTTTTCTTAGTTGTAGTTGTTCAGAGTTTTCTTAGTTGCTCGTTTTCTTGTCACTTCACGAAGAACACACACGAACAAAAGGAAACAATCATATTTGGAAACAATTATATCTGGTGGACGACACGAGGACAAAATTGTTTCTGAATTCGTGAAAACGGTTGTAAACCGCATTAGGATTTGATTTTTTTAGGTTTGATCCAAGATATCCGAATAAATTTGGATGGGCTGGATAAAACCCATGTATAGGTTGTAATTTTTAAATTAGTAAGAGTGCACCAGTAATAAATCACTTTTATCAATTTAATTTAATTCATTAAGAAATTCAAATAAAATTGTGTCATTTTCAGATTTCCATTTGAGATTTATGAGTATACGAGATTAAAACTCATGTTTCACATGGTTCTAACTTGATTCTTTCTGTATTTTTTAATGTATGAGACATATCTCTTAACTAGTCTTGCGGGTTTGGTTAGTTTAGTTCAAATGGTTCGGTTTTCTTGGTTTTTGGTTAGTTTGGTTTACATAATTTTTTCTGAATTAAACCGAATAAAAAATTCGATTCGGTTCGGTTTTTGGTTATTTCGGCAAACAAAAATTTTGTCGAACTGAAAATTTTCTTTCTGGTTTTGGTTAAATTCAGTTAAATTTTAGTTAAATTTCGATTAAATCTCTGAATATTTTGGTTATTTCAGTTAAATTCTGTTAGTTCAGTTATTTCGATTAATTCAGTTCAGAATTAAATATGATTTTGGTTTAATTCTGTATAAATCTGTATAATTTGATTTTTTAAAAACAAATTAAATAACTGAACTAACCGAATTTCAAACCAAAACCGAATCAAATCGATAACCGAACTTATTTCATAAGCTTACAGATTGGTTTTAAACTTGAACTTAAGTTGAACGTTAACCAAACTGATTTTATTAAGGTTACAGATTGGTTTATAACTTTGAAGCGAAGTTGAACTGAAAAATAGAATTTTCTGTTCGGTTCGGTAACTTTGGTACGACCAAAAACCGCAGGACTATTCTTCAAACAGCAAGTAAGCTTGTTTAATATACATCAATACATACATTATTTTGCATCCACAGGTTCATTCGTTCCGGCTTAAAGTAGAAAGTGTAGACATACACTTGACAACCTTTAGTTTCCGAATAGATCCTGGCTCAGTTTCTCCAACAACTCTTTGCTATGATCATCAAGATGCTCTTTTTCAGTTAACTTCATAAACATTTTATCTTCTTGGTTTGAGTCTTTTCTTTCAAAAATTGGTTTGCCTTCTCTTGTGTCTTTTTTCCCAATTGTTCTAACTCTTGCTCCTTCAGTTGCTTGAATTCAGTCCACTCTTCGGTAACAACTTCCAATACTGAACCCTGACCCTTTTTTTTAGCTTTTTTTAGCTGCATTTCTCCCCATGGGACGTACAGTAGATCTTACAGAGTTGGAGTCACTTGCATCACTCTCGTGGGTTCTCTTAGATCCACTGCTTCAAGACCCAGTATTTCCTTCTACCTGACTACCATAACGTGGTTGATCACGAACAGCGAGCCATTCTGACATTAAATTGAAATGGCCATTCTTACCACCTGAATATAGTTCATGTGTTTTCGCTAATACATCGTTCTCCGACCACCCGCTTTGTTGCATCCTCTTAGCATTATCGTAAGCGCCAATCCATTTTCCCAATTTTTGGTTCACGTAGTTGAAATGATTTCTGCACGACACTCCATCAAGCGGAGGATCAAATGAGCAATGCTCATTACAATACTCAGCAATTTTACCCCAATATGATTCATTCTTTTGGTTTCTGCCAACAATGATGTATGTTCCGTATTTAATCCACCCAATCAGTAATACCAAATTTTGCTCGGTAGTCCGTTTGGGGCTTTTCCGGCGAGTAGAGGTTGAATCTTATGTATTTGGTGTAGAGTCATTATGACCGCTCATCCCGCCAAGAGACACTTGAGTAGAAAATCCGGAAAATTCGATTGCTGCAACCCATTTCCTGGACCCATCGGATTAGAAGAGTAAATAGGTGGTTGAGATGGATATGACATCATCGACCAATAATATGGATGATAGTTTGGAACAGATGAAGACATTAGAAAATTTGGTGGAACACCATAATTTGGGATATTTTGACATGAGTTGAAAGATGGATTTTGGTGTTGATAATTGTTGGGATTTGGATAGGGAAAAGGGTAATTAGTAGAATTTTGGATGTTAATAGGATTTTGATTACGATCTATTTAAAAAAAAATGTTTAAAAATATAAAAAAGAGTTTATTGGAGAATAATTAGATAGATTATTATAAAAACACATTTTTTGTCTATATTCGAATGAAATGAACCAAGTCTCTATTATAAAATGAAAAAAATGAAAAAATTTGATATAAAAATTATAAAAATATAAATTCGTTTATGAGCAAATAATTGATTTGAAGTAGATAAGATGATAAAAGAAATCTTACAAAAATTTCAGTAATCAATTAAATAAGAACACATTACACAGATTTTTAATTATTCTTTTAAAAAAAAAAGAAAAAAAGAAAGAGAAGTTTACCTCGCGTGCATTTACAAAGATTCCACTTAATCCACCTCATTATTCAACAGGTCCATTTGCACACTTTCAACCGGTCTTATAACCGATCCAATCCACAAACCAAAAAGTAGACTTACACAAGGCCCATTCGGTTATTATATTGTCTACCCGAATCCGATCCGAACTCTGTTCTTCCGGATACTGAAGGATGTGGTTCATATGCACAAAATCCAAAATTTCCCATCCAAAAAAATCGAAATTTTAAATTCCCGCCAGTCTCGCATCCAATTTTCCAATTGCTCCGCGTCTTTACATTTACCCAGAAAAAGACAAGTAAACACGAAGAGACCAATCTGTACCAGTTAGACCAGGTAATTCTCTAGGGTTTCATTATACACAAAAAAGGGTTTTTCTAATCTCTCAGTTTCCTTCTGTAACTTTGCTCGATTTAACTTTAGGGTTCAGCCCTGTGGAAAACCCATTTGTTGCTACTCTTCCAACTTTCCGATTCATGCCCAAATTTGTTCCTTTCCAGATTCTGTGGTAATTGTAAGGTATGGAGAAAGTGGTTGCAACTGTTAGTGGTTATCATGGGTCTGAGAGGTTCAAGCTCATCAAGCTCATCTCCCATTCTGGAGCTAGTTTTGTTGGGGCTATGTCAAGATCCATTACTCATTTGGTTAGTTTTAGATTCTTTCTGTTTTCTTTTATGTGATTAGCTACTATGGAGAAACAAAGTCATGCCCTTTTTTTATTGGTTGTATGTGTGTGTAGGTGTGTTGGAGATTCGAGGGTAAAAAGTACGATCTTGCTAACAAGTTTAATACAATAGTAGTGAATCATCAGTGGGTGGAAGAATGTGTAAGGAAAGGGAGGCGAGTTCCCGAGTCTCCTTATACGTTTCAAAGGTTTGCTTTTTGTTCTTCTTACTTAGCTTCTTGGTTCCTTATAATGTTTGATAAAGCCTAAAAGAGTACTTTTTTATTCTCCAGTGGGGAAGAGGTTGGACCTTTGATGGTTGAACTTCCTGTGGATTCTGGAGAAGCTAAAGTCACTAAGAAAGTGAAAAACTCTTCTGCTGAAACTTTTGATAAATACTTTGGTGATGATAGTGAAGGAAGCGGGAAGAAGGGGTGCAATTCTGAGCTTGCCACTTGGATGAACTCTGTCTTGAAAGAGGTAATCCTTGTTCTATTATTCGTTATTTGCTTAGATGCAAACCGAATCTGGAATCCTTACAGCTTTTAAATCTATATCTTCTACTTATCAGATCAAGTAATAGAAATATATTGCCTAAGATCAGGACGGCCTTATCATTTATGATTTGAAAGAGTTACATGGTAATAGCATATGCTCATCAGGTTTAATGTTCACGTTGTGATATATCTACCAAGATTAGCCATAGCTGGTCACTGTGAAAAGAAGCATTTGGAATCAGCACGAAGAAAAATGCTTACTTGCATCAATGTTATGCGTTTGGTAGAATAAGTTTTCTCTTTCTGTCTCTAAGGTTCTTTGTTGCTCTTCAGAAAAATACAGAATCAAACAGACAGTCAGTGCGGTTAAGAACAAAGAGGCCGAGTAATGTTTTTGAAGACAAAGAAAACACTGGAGTGGCGGAATCTTCACGGAAAGGAAAGAGGCGGTTAGTAAAGCCACGCTCTTGCAGAAACCTTATCGACCTTGATTCTGATGAGGAATCTGATAGTAACTGTCATGACATTTCTGATGAGCAACAAATATTGGCTCAGGATCCTAGAGAGGTTGATGATGAAAATGTGATGGGCTGTGTTTTGGAACAAGGAGAAACATCAGCTCGTCGACATCCTCGAGACTATGCAACACAAAACTGGGATGTGGATGAAATAGACGAGTCTGAAAATTGGAGTCATTCACCTGTTTTTAAACGCCCGAGGTCAAGTAGTGCAGAGAGAAAACTGCAAGATGATGAGTCAAACTTCAACGAACTCGATTCAAGAGAAGAAGAAACCGAAGCAACTAAGATGGTTTCGGCGGAGGTTTCTTGTGCAATATGCTGGACCGAGTTCAGTTCCACTAGAGGCATTCTCCCTTGTGGCCACAGGTTTTGTTATTCGTGCATCCAGCAATGGGTTGACCGTTTGGTAAGTTTTCTCCTGACTAAGCCTTCTTAAACTAACTCCTAAAATACAGATATTGTCATGATGCAACTATGATATCTATCTACAGGTTTCAGACAGAAAGAAGACGACATGTCCACTGTGCAAGTCCAGTTTCATCACCATCACAAAGATAGAAGAAGCAGGATCTTCTGATCAAAAGATATATTCACAAACAGTCCCTGACCCATCTTCAACAAACAACACTCTTGTAGTACTCCCTGAAGAAGAAAGACAAGTTTTCAATACACTGGTACTGCCACCTATCTCCCTCTCTAGAAAGAAACTGAGAGTCTTTAGTTTCTATGCACTCTTGTTCTTGATTGCAACATTGTTCTTGGTTTTGATTTTTGGATGCAGTCTCGAGCTTCAGCTTGCAGCAGATGCGACCTCACTGAGCCAGAGGATCTTCTCGTTAGATGTCACCTCTGCAATTTCCGGCGCATCCATACATATTGTTTAGACCCGTATCTGCTTCCTTGGACCTGCAACAATTGCAGTCATCTTCAGACCGTTTACCAGCGTCGTGGCTACTAAAAAAAACTACAAGTTAGCTCCGCTCCCATTGTTTATGGTTTTGTCACCGATATAGAAACGTGTTTAATCTCGTTATGACAGTTCTATTTTCGTTACTTAAACTGAAAAGTGAAAACTATATACAAGTGAAAAAAAAATGGATGTTCTTGAGAAACAAAAAAGATGTCCAGAAAGTGTTTATGGTGGTAATAAAAAGGTTTCTCCAAGTAAATTTAATATTCGTATGGTTCAGTTTGCTCTTTAACTGCAATTACAATGATCGTGTAAAATCAAATACTTCAACAATAATCTATATCATCTATGTTATGCTGCTTTTACATGTACTGAGATATCGTTTTCAACTTTCAAATCGAAATCATTTTTCCAAATTCCAATTTCAACTGAACCGAACTAACTAACCAAAAACTTCAACGAACTTTCTTCAACAAATACAAAATTTCACGTTAACACAAATACTAGCAAATAGCAGAAAAAAGCAAATCTCCAGGAAAATAATTTTTAAAAATAATAATAATAAAAACTGGTTAGTAGGATGCCGTTGATTTTCACGTCCCGCCATGGCCCCACCACCCAAATTATTATTTATTATTTTTCCTTTATTTCTCAGTGAAAATAGGAAGAAAAAAAAAAAACCTTTAGTCGTCGTCTGTCTCCTCCTCTTGCGCGAGATCGCCTCCTCCTTTCTTTACCGTCTTCCTCCTCCCAGATCCACCGTCATCCCCACGATTCTCTATTCCCGTACAACGAAACCGGTATGCATATGTTTCACTGATCGGTTCGTAATTTCATTATCTTTGATTTGGATTCGTAAATTCCTAATATTCAAACAGCTTTCTTGATATCAAAATCTTGAATTCTATTCGATGGATTAGTTACCTTTCTCGTGACTTTACGTAAAATAAAAAGAACCCATTTCTTGTGAGTTGCGTCTGAGATGTAATTGGATCTATGTTTTGTTAAATGTTCACGATCAAATCTTATTGAACTGTGTTAGATTCTTAAAAAAAAACGAATCTTTTCTTCTTCCCATTGACTGTTTCATAATATCATGTTTTCATCTCTTGTTTTGTATCAAAAGTTCAGACCTTTTTGGCCAAAGAGTTATGGATCATCTTCCTGTTGAAGTTGTTGGAAACATACTGTCACGGCTCCAAGGAGCACAAGATGTTGTCATAGCTTCTGCAACATGTAGGAAGTGGCGTGAAGCTTGTCGTAAACATCTTCAGACGCTTTCTTTTAACTCCGCTGATTGGCCTTTCTATAGAGACCTTACAACCAATCGTCTTGAGATTCTTATTACTCAAACCATCTTCCAAACCACGGGACTGCAAGGTCTTTCCATTATGATGGATGATGCCAATAAATTCTCAGCTGCCACTGTCATTGCTTGGCTTATGTATACTAGGGACACCTTGCGTCGGTTGTCTTATAATGTAAGCACCACTCCAAATGTCAACATTCTTGAGATCTGTGGGAGGCAAAAGCTTGAAGCTTTAGTCTTGGCTCATAATTCTATCACTGGGGTCGAACCTGCTTTCCAGAGATTCCCTTGTTTGAAATCTCTTTCGTTGAGTAATGTCAGCATTTCAGCTTTGGATCTCAACCTTTTGCTCAGTGCATGTCCGATGATCGAGTCTTTGGAATTAGTGAGTCTTGAGATTGCAATGTCGGATGCGCAGGTGACGATTGAGTTGAGCAGCCCGACGCTGAAGAGTGTTTATTTCGATGGGATTAGCTTGGATAAGTTCATCTTGGAGGCTGATAGTATCGAGTACTTGCACATGAAAGACTGTGTTTTGGAGCTCTTTGAGCTTATTGGAAACGGGACCTTGAAGCATTTTAAGCTCGACGATGTAAGTGTCATACATCTTGATATCATGGAGACATCCGAAAGTCTTGAAGTAGTTGATGTCAACCACTTCACAATGGTATGGCCAAAGTTCTATCATATGATCTCAAGATCACAGAAGCTGAGGAAACTCCGTCTGTGGGATGTGGTTTTTGATGATGACGATGAAATCATTGATCTTGAATCCATTGCCGCTGGTTTCACACAACTGACTCATCTTTCGTTAAGCTACGATCTAAAAGATGGAGCTGCTCATTACAGTTTGCAAGGGGACACTCTGTTGGAGAACGTGACTGTATTGGAGCTCGGATGGACTGTGATCAATGATGTTTTCTCCATCTGGGTGGAGGAGTTGCTGAGAAGATGTCCGAATCTAAAGAAGCTGATCATTTATGGGGTTGTCTCAGAAACCAAAACACAGGGAGATTGTCAAATTCTGGCGACATTCACATGGTCAATTGTTCAGCTCATGAGGAAATACATTCATGTCGAGGTACAATTTGAGTACGAGTAGTTGATTCTTCTTCTCGTTGCTGTTGAAAACAAGTTGAAGCATGTAAAGATTTGAGGTTTTTGGATGTTTTTGAGGTCGTTTTTCTCAAGCTAATGTAAATGGTGATACGTTCCTTGCTTCCTTTTTAGAGATTTCGACCGTTCAAATGCAATTGTTTGGAAAGTCATAAAATTCATATTTTTTTGAGTAGCAAACATTTTCTGTGTCTCATTATATACTTATGCAAAATATGAAAGTACAAAAGCAAATCCCCAAGACCCCAACACAGACTCTGTGTTTCCTGTTGACAATAGAATACTGTTGGTTTAGATGCTCATGGAGTCATGGTTTTAGATACATTGGATGATGATAAATATGCAAAACATCAACGTCAACGCAAATAGACGATTGAGACCACTTCTTCATTTCACTGTAACTCTGATCTCAAAAACCGAGTTATTGTGTTTTTAAGGTAAACCGAACGTTGAAATCATACTTTGATGGACCATGCTCGATTATTTTCCTCGACCGACACTTAATATATATCTCAAATTTGAAGAATTTATTGATCAAAATTAACACTAAAGGATCTCCGTCAAATATCCATCAATCAATCCTCAATTCTATCAGACTAGTCCAAATAAATTAATGTAAGGTTAAAAAGTTCAGATGGCAGCAAACCAATATAATATTTAACTCGAATTGAGGAGGACCAGTTCACTTTGACATATCTATCTCTCCCGCTCACACAACTTGTGGATTGTATGAAAAACATATCATGTGACCAATATTTAGCTAGATGATATCACTGAAGGTTCATTTTCACCTGTCTAGCAGTTTCCTATTTCTTCTAAATTCTTATATATCTGTTGTCTTCTTCTTCAATTGTAGAGGTTATTTTGGGTTTTTTAGATGCATCTACGTTAGACTAAATGGTAAGGTTTGTCCTTATACTGTGTCTGTTTTTGTCACTGATAAAAGCTTATTGTCCTCACACTATTGGATCTTAGCGTTGTGTAATATTATTCTCTATTTCTTGTCCCTTTATACTGTCTGGCCCCAATCTCCATGCCTTCTTCCACCCTAAAGCTCCTATGGATACTCTGCATCCTTCATATAATACTATTTTATACATTTCTTTTCTAATATATATATATATATGGAATCTACTATTGAAACTAGAGATGGAGAATTTAAAATACATAGATTGAATTCGTTTGTGTCATATAGAATTACAATCTATTTGGGTTAGATTCGTAAATCTTATATCTGTTCAAAAATCATATTATATTTGGCCTTTCTAGAATCCTAGATCATGATATGTAACTAGAGCCGTATAGTTTTCATTGTGTAAGAGAAATAAGTATATTTTTTATAATTAATAAAACCAAACAACATTATTACATTCAAGATATTCAGATTCATTTTGGACTGATTATTAATTTCCTCTCAAATCCAAATATAAAGGTCCAATATATACATTTTTTTAAGATCAGAACGGATTATGGATATATACCGAATATATTAGTTATACTAATTGAATCCCACTGATGGACATATGTAACATGGAACTATATGATATTGTTATTGTATCGATGTTCACTATCCGTATTTAGTATTTTACAAACGAAAAAAACGAAGAAGAAGAGGATTTGGTATGTAGATTTTGGTTTGTAGTAATGTAGAGGCATGGGCATGCATTGTCTCTTCACCTACTTAAGAAACCTCTATTATGTCTCAACCTCTCTTTTAGGTTATGAAGAGTCAATTAAACAACGACATCACTTATGTCAAATTGTTTAAGAATACATCAACCTTTTTACGAACGAAAAGATACTTCTTAATTGTCAACTTTATTTCTCTCCAATCCAAGCCACAAACCATACGTTAAATCACAGGTTATTATTTAAATTATATATTATATAATGGATTTCTATGAACCCGTTCTTCTATCTGATGGTGTTTATCCATCTATTAAATGCATAAATGTATAATACTGCTCTTAGACCGAGAAAACTATAGATTACCGACCCTTGAGAATATATTTATACACTTGCGTTTTGTCTATCAATTAATTAATATATTTTGACTATTCTTTTGAAATTAATTTTGTTAGGTTGAGATACAACTAGACATCTGACAATATAGAACAAAATCTCGATAAACTAGTTCAAGATTGTGATATTTAACCATACAAAAATAATGGGTAGAATTGCGACAAGAACATGGAAACTGTGGGTTGAACAACAAATCAAAAACATGTCTGATCTCCTATGAAAAGATATATTATGAATATTATGGTTGGTTACGAATTTTATGATACGTACTTTTTTTAAAAAAATGTTCTTTTCCCCATTGGTTGTTACTTGTTTCCACAAGTGATTCCAGACAATTTTTACGATATGTTCTGAACGATTTCGAATGACTAATTTGTAAAAGATTTTTTATCTAAGAGGTTGTAAGAAATGGAGAAGGAAATTTATTTAATTTTCTGAACTCTGATTATTTTCAAAAGGGACTTGGATGGTTTATAGAAGGTTCTAAAGAATCTGCTTTACTTCTCTCACATGGACAAAGCATATCTTGGGTGGTTATGCTCCTTGTATGAGCATTTCAGGCAACCACTCGAAACCATATCATTCCGTTTTTTTTTGTTTGCACAAAAATGATATAAAGCGACATAATAAGAAAGTAGAATAGCCGCTAGGAACAACGGAGCAAAAACATCGCAAACTGAGTTACGACATTGAAAATGATTTTTATATATATTTTTTTTCTTTTTCTTCTATGTTTGAACTTTGAATTTCACATTTTTAATAAGGTAAATGATCCCCAATACAGAAAGACAACTTGGCTGATAAAAATAATTGTTTCATGGTTAAGACTTAGAAATTAAATGTATTAAAATACGCTGTATGTGTTAGCGTTATAAATGTTAAAATAGAAACACAATCTCAAAACTCTGTTTCAGTTACGTAATTTTGAAAAAGATTAGTAGGAAAACAAAATATATATTTATATTTTTTTTTCAAAGCAAAGATTAGTGAGTAGAAATATTAATGACCATTAATGTTGAACTCACCTAACCATCATCCATTAGGCAAGATGAGATTCATCACATGACATCATCCAAATAACCTTTCACACATACATACACACGTACAATAATTTAGATGGGTAAGTATAAGCAGATGCGTACACGCAAATACATATGTATGTATGAATATGTTTCGGATGGTAAAAAAGATGAAATCAGAAAGCATAAGTTCTTGAGGTGGGAGAGTCGGCAATTTGAAGAGTTTCTTGGATAATTTTGTGTGCCTTTCTGCTTCTCAACTCAAATCTCATACTGTCACTCTTCTCTATCTTCTCATACGATGATGATGATGATGATGATGACGACGATGATGATGATGATGCTAATGATGATCTCTTCCGCATCCTTAGACTCGTCTTTATCTTCGACTTCAAACCTTCCACAATCTTTCCCAGTCTCATCCTTACCACCATCTGAATTATGTAGAAAATAGTTATTAGATCTTTGAAATTACTGAAATAAAACTTAGATTGATCCGAAATCGATTACTATATACTCTCACTTTGTGATAAACATGATCTCAGTAACTTAATACAAGATTGACGTATCGTATATCTTACACTTGACAAAGATGAACCCCCCAAAAAAAGAAAAAGAAGTAAGACGTTTATATCATTTGGCTTGTAATTAATCTGCAAAATGAAATTTTTTTGCTAGGAGACTATTTATATACCTCAGTTAATATATTATGTACGTATATGTGTAAATCTACATACATGCAAGGGGTTAAGGAAAAAAGAGGCAAAAGAGAAACATCGTAAGAGAGAGAGGAGAGTGGAGAAATATACAACCTCTTGGAAGTGTGACTTGAAGATACTAGAGAAGATGAAAATGGAGAATAGAGGAGAATATATATATATATATATATGTATATATAGGTGTGCGCGTGTGTATATGTGTGTTGTATAACATATAACATATGGTGGGAGGCTGATGTCAAAGGTTGTGACTCGTGACTTGTGAGTCTCGTGACCTTATTTTTCAATCTTTAACTAATTTTCTTTTTTTTTAAACAGGAAAATATGTATGGTTAATATATGGCTACGATGGGTTGGTTAGTGAAAGATTCAGATTTTCAGGAATGGTAAATCATGGTTCTTTGGGAATTAGGTTTTATTTTATTTCAATATATATATTATGCTTATGTTTAGTCATGATAGTAAATGTGAATGCTTCAAAGAGAAAGCTGAAAGGAGGATGCAGTTCCCTCCGACTATCTGGGTCGAGTTCTGGTTATTGGGAAATTTATATTTGGGCACGCTAGTGATTGGAGACTAACCATGGAACAGGCCGATAACGTAGATTGTTAATGACCCATAGAGTAATCTGGACTCACATTGATAAGGGGTAAAAATACCTCAGTATAATTAAAAAAAGAAGGAGAAAGCTGAAAAAAGGAAAAAAGTTGTATAGATGTTAGTCTAATAATTATATAACAAATTTATGTTACTCTAGTAATTTTCCCTTTATTTTATTTCCTTCATATGAAGATGTTAAAAATTCTTTCCATTAATTTTATTTTTTTCTTTCTGTAGCTCTATTTGTTTTTCTTTTTCTCGTCAACAAATATTTTACTTTTGTTTTCTTCTACACGATTGACCGTCAAATATGAAAAAAAAGAAAGAGAAAAAGTAGTTCTTTATAAACCATGTTAGTCAACGTTATAATATATTGCGTTACTGAAAAAAAATGAAATTCGGAAAAAAAAAGAAAAAGAAATCTGAGCTGGTTTAACTATTTAAGGATGAAACTCAAAACTAGAGGTATTAAGATCCAGATCCGTGATTGAGCATCCTTTCATTATGAAAAATGAAGGAGTGCTTGGTTACATGATCATGGTTCATGCATGGATCGGGTATTTGGGTCATCCGGATACTCTTACACCAAATGTTGTAGCATACATTTTCTATTGAACACCGTTCAAGATCTATCAACCCAAGATATGTATAATAATTGATTCGTCCTCACAAAACTAGTACTACACAAAAATTCAAGCATTTTCACATTTTTATTTATTTATTTATATAATACTTGGATTTCAAATATAACAAAACGAGACATATAAAACACATACTTGGTCTACACAAAGTAGGTAATTACACAAAGTCGGGAGCACATCATTTTATGGGTCAACCGTCAACATACTTCCATTTTAATATCCATTTGCACTTTGCAGACGACCAACAAGGCCTAAATTCATCAAAGATCGGTATGGCCTAACAAGGGGAGAGAATCGGCCATGAAAACACGACGGCAGGACGCAGCTGAGGATGCTCTAACCATTTCCCACAGCACACGACCTCCGTCCACAGTTGAAAACTCAGAGACGATCCCAAATGATCTCATCATTGAAATACTCTTGAGACTGCCGGCCAGGTCGATAGCGAGATGTCGCTGCGTATCCAAAATTTGGGCTTCCATACTCGGCCGTTCAGATTTCACAGAGATGTTCATGACCAGCTCATGGGCTCGTCCTCAAATCTTGTTCTCTTGTCGAAAAGACAGTGAGTTGTTCCCCTTTGAATATTCCTCTGAGATTATTGGTCCTGTCCATGGTTTGGTCTGTCTTACACATCTTCGAAAAAATAAGAAAACGTCACCGGTGATATGTAACCCTAGCACGGGACAATCCTTTCATTTACCTAACGTGAGGACCAAGAGTGTTAATGTGAACAGTTTACTTGGGTTTGACCCAATTGACCAACAATTCAAGTTATTGTCAATGACTTCGACGGACTATGAAGATTGTGAGGAGCATCAGGTTCTGACCTTAGGGACTCGAAAACTTTCTTGGAGAATGATCGAATGTTGCATATCGCATCTTTATCTAGGAAATGCTAGGATATGCATTAATGGTGTTTTATATTATGTAGCTCTGCTCGATGGGCCTTCAGGTGTTTCTGGTATCATTTGTTTTGATGTTAAGTCTGAGAAGTTTATTTCTATAAACAGAGCTGAGAACATGGCACTATGGAGTGGATCAACTCTTGTAAACTACAATGGTAAATTAGGTGCTCTTTTGTCGGAAGGGTCGTTTGCCGAAGTTACTGGAGAAACTACATGTTTTGAGTTGTGGGTTGTAGTAGACCCTGAGAAACATGAATGGTCCAAACATATATCTGTATCGCCCCCTACTTTGTGGAAGAATTTAGTTGCCAAGACTGAGTTATATTTTGTTGGAGTGACTGGTGCATATGAAATTATATTGTCGCAGCACTATCTATCTGATCCTTTTTATGTTTACTACTACGACCTGAAGAGTAATACTACCAGAAGAGTTGAAATCCAAGGAATGAATGCATTTAAGAATTTTAGAGTTCACACCTCTCTAAACCATATAGAGGACGTGAAGCTTATGTAAAAATCAATCGTGCCTCTCCATCTCTGGCATTTTCCGTTGATCTTTATCTCCGGAGTATTTTGTTGTTGTTGTTTATTAGCTAGATTGAACAAGAGAAGTGAAGTTATCTTTACTTAGTGTGTGTGTTCCATCAAAATCTTTATAAGATAGGTGAAGTTACGTTTAGTTTAGAAACTCTTATTATTGCCACCTTGTCAAATACTAATTTAAAACAGAGAAGTCTTGCATGAGAATATGAGATCGATCTTTGGACGCTAAAACAAAGAGAGGAGAGTCTTCGATTCAAGAAATAAATAGTCAGAATGTTTAATTATCAAGAAGAAAGCAGATTGGAAATGGTGTTGGAGCTAATTGAGTTTATCTTGAGTTATGCTAAAATGGTC
>KE154964.1:80692-97435 GCA_000411075.1 Sisymbrium irio | reverse complement strand
TTTCAGGTTCGTTGCTGAAACAGACGGAGGAGGTGTGAGGGCTTACATGGTGGAGATTCATCCTGGAGTGACCAAGATTCTTGTGAGAACGAACGGGTCTTCTTCCTTAGGTTTGTCTCTTGATGAGATTGAGCTTGACGTGTGGCGTTTCAGGCTACCGGAATCAACAAGGCCTGATCTTGTTACGGTGGATTGTGACGGTGAAGGTGGATTGATTGTCACGGTGCCGAAGATTGAACACGAAGATAGAGTCTTTCAAGAAAGTAGTAGCAGGATCGTGCTTGTACAGTAACACAAGTCTCTTTACTTCTAATGTAACAAAAGTCTTGGTCTTTTTAATCTAATGGCAATAAGAAAAAAAAACTCTTTTGCTGTTTTTCTGTTAAAACTTGGGAGTTACGGATAGGTTATGCAAAATGATTACAGAGGAACTTGGCAATGAAAAGTCTGAAAACAGCTTTAAAAGAGTTTGGCCTTATGCAACATAATACTTATTAACCTAATAAGGTTTTAGAGATAAAACCCTTTGAGAGAAGCGAATTTATTGAGGATCTCTGATTCGCGTTTAAGAGCATTTTCTTTCTTCACTTCCCAATCCGGTTTCTTCGAGTTAGCTGCTTGAACTTCTTGCACCACTTTAGGGATTGAGTTCGCTACCATCTTCTGACCATAGCTAAGATCAACCTTCTCTTTCTCTTTCTTACTGATGCAACGAGTCAGCTCGGTGCGTCTAGCTTGAAGCTGAGCGATTTGCTCGTCAATCTGACGAATTGTCTCAGAGTTTGTATCGACTTCTGTCTGGATATTGCCTAGCTTGTCTTTTAAATCGCTGTACTCGTACTTGAGAGAGGCGACTTTGGCTTTGTTAAGCTCGAGGGCAGAGAAGAATCTATCAGCTTCCACTATCACGTTTTTGTTCTCCTGAAAAACTTCGCTGAAAGTTGGTATCTCTTCGATAAGCTTCAACCTCACTATCTCTTCAGCTGAAAGGCTTGGATCTTTCTTCAGTTTTGTTGCCAAGCTTGCTACTTCCGCAGCTTCATTAGACATGAACAAGGAAGAGAAATCTTTGTCGAGAAGCGATGAAAGCTTCATCCGAGCTTCTGCCCATTCGTATTCTCTCACTGGAGAGCTCTCACTCACAGGAACAGAAGTAGAAAATGACTCTTGTCCAGCTTCTGAAGGTTGCTGCTGAAGAAGATTCTCGAGAGTGCTCAGATAACTGTCAAACTCCTCCGGGTTAATCTCCACAGGGGAGTGAGAGACCGCAAGGACACCGTTCATAGGAGAAACATAGATATGAGGAATCGAAACATCTTCTTCTTTCTCTGCAGCGTTACCTCTGCGTTTCTTCATTCTCCTGCCGGGTTTTGTTGCAGCTGGCTCGTTCTCTTCTTCTTCCAAGTCAACCACATTATCTTGTTGCTGTCTTGTGGAGCGTCTGGTGGAAGATGGCCGAGTCGATTTCTGTTTGTATGCTGGAGTTGTAGCGACTTCTTTCTCTTTCTTTTTCCTGCCCCTAGCTCGTGGAGTAGCTTTAGGTTTCACTTCAACAGGTTCATAAGTCTGTGTCAGCACCTGTTTTCTCTTCCTCTGGCTGTAACGCGAATTTGAGCCTTCGTTCTTCCCATCCTCAACATTCTCATCTTGTTTCTGTCCTTCTTTAGCTGTCTCTTCAAACAGAGACGCAGCATCAACTACATAAGAGCAAAGCAGGAAACATCCATCATTAACATGTAGCAGTTTATACAAAGCAAAAGAAGAGCTTTTTACTAACCTCTATCCGCAGGCTGAAACAAAGCCGGGATGTTCCAGCTAAAAGACGCAAAGAACGCATTAACATCCATATCAGGGAAATTCGTTTCGAGATAACGAGAAAGAGTGTTTTTGCTCGCAAAGGACTTTGGTGCATTCTTCAACTTAAGCCTATCAGGGAGAATCAAAAACCTATCTTTATGATACCCAGTAGCACTCACTCTCTTCCCAACTCTCCAAGTCCAAACATCACCAGGGCTGGGGAAATCGACAGGTGCAAAAGGCAAACCTTGACCATTAGAAACCGGTGGAATCGCTGGGAGTTGGTTCAGATCTGTATCACCGGGAGTGAATGAGCTTCTGTTGCCATTTTCCTTCACGTGATCAGCATCATCTTCTCCTCTATTGAACAATCCATTGTCCCAAAAGTTGTCTGTGTCTTGGTATGTGTCTGGTTCAGTCTCCTGGTTAGTACTGATTGGGACTTGGTCACCATCAAATCTGTGCATTGTCAAAAAGTTGGCATTTTTTTTTTAGTTTCTATTCCCAAGAAAGCAAAACTGATCATGTCTCAACTGAACTCAATTCCAACCAATTTCGTAGAATCAGTGAAGAGAAAAGAAACCTTATTACAGAACTGTATTTAAATTGATAATGTTATAATGACACCTCGAAGTAAAAATTACCCAGGATGATTTTGACCAATCTCTTGATCCATATCCATCGAAGCAGACCCAAAGCCCTAATTTCCTGCAATAGAGAAGAAACACCTAAATAAACAACAACAGCATCAAATTAACAAATTCTAGAAAAACGTATAAAGTCACAAACTTTTGAGAAACTGAAGAGCAGAACAGACTTAGCAGAGAGAGAGAGATCTAAAGCTTCATCTGCAAGACTTACAGCTTATCAATTCATTCACTAACTATTGTCCCCAAAACAAAAGGTCGAAGATTACCATTTTACCCTCTGGTTGAGTTCTTTTCTGCAATTTACCATTATGCCACTGGTCAGAGCAAAATGATCGTTACTTGTTATTATGACTCGACTCACCGCGAACGCTCTCGGGTCACTTCTCGACCATGCAATCTCCGCGAGTTCGATGCGTTTGGGCCGCGTCGCGCACGCGAGAATCGTCAAAACACTCGACGCACCACCACCTCCGTTCCTCGCGAACTACCTCATCAACATGTACTCGAAACTCGACCGACCCGACTCAGCCAAGATCGTTCTCCGACTCACTCCTTCAAGAAACGTCGTCTCTTGGACCTCACTCGTCTCGGGACTCGTTCAAAACGGACACTTTTCCTCCGCGTTGTTTGAGTTCTTCGAAATGCGACGAGAAGGTGTTTTCCCTAACGACTTCACTTTCCCTTGCGCCTTCAAAGCCGCGGCTTCGTTGCGTTTGCACGTTACCGGGAAGCAGATTCACGCACTTGCTGTCAAGTGTGGACGGATACTCGATGTGTTCGTTGGGTGTAGCGCGTTTGATATGTATTGTAAGACTAAGCTTAGAGATGATGCTCGGAAGATGTTCGATGAAATTCCTGAGAGGAATCGTGAGACTTGGAATGCTTATATATCTAACTCTGTGATTGATGGAAGGCCTATGGAAGCTATTGGAGCTTTTATTGAGTTTAGAAGGATTGATGGACATCCAAATTCGATAACTTTTTGCGCGTTTCTTAATGCTTGTTCTGATGGGTTGTTACTGAATCTAGGAGAGCAGTTGCATGGGCTTGTGTTCCGTAGTGGGTTTGATGGAGATGTGTCAGTGTGTAATGGGTTGATTGATTTTTATGGAAAGTGTAAGAAGATTCGCTTCAGTGAGATTGTGTTTGCTGGAATGGGTACGAGAAATGCTGTTTCTTGGTGCTCCTTGGTGGCTGCGTATGTGCAGAATCATGAGGATGAGAAGGCGTCTCTGTTGTTTTTACGTTCGAGGAAAGAAATTGTTGAGACTTCTGATTTTATGATCTCGAGCACTCTGAGTGCGTGTGCTGGTATGGCAGGTCTTGAGTTGGGAAGATCAGTACATGCTCACGCTGTGAAGTCTTGCGTTGAAAGGACTATCTTCGTTGGAAGTGCACTCGTTGACATGTATGGAAAATGCGGATGTATTGAAGATTCAGAACAGGCTTTTGATGAGATGCCTGAAAAGAACTTAGTAACTATGAATTCACTTATCGGAGGATATGCTCATCAGGGTCAGGTTGAGATGGCATTGGCGTTATTCGAAGAAATGGCACCACGTGGACGCTGTCCTGCTCCAAATTATATGACGTTTGTGTCTGTACTTTCCGCTTGTAGTAGAGCAGGGGCTGTGGAGATTGGTATGAAGATATTTGATTCGATGAAGAGTAGTTACGGCATTGAGCCAGGAGCTGAGCATTACTCATGCGTCGTGGACTTGCTAGGACGAGCGGGGATAGTGGAACGAGCTTACGAATTTATAAAGACAATCCCAATTCAACCGACAATCCCGGTTTGGGGTGCTCTTCAGAATGCTTGTAGGATGCATAGTAAGCCACACCTCGGAGTAATAGCAGCTGAGAACCTTTTAAAACTTGACCCTAAGGATTCAGGCAACCACGTTCTGCTTTCAAATACGTTTGCAGCAGCTGGAAGGTACGTGAACCTTCGTTGAAAGTTTCATTTTTTCATTCATCTTGTTAAGTTGGGATCACATTGAAAAGGGTTTTCTAAACTATTGTGAATTGGAAGCAGAAAGATTGTATTTTCAAGATAAGCATGATCGAACTTTATTATAACCGATCTTTGTTAGGTGGGCGGAAGCCAACACCGTGAGAGAGGAGATGAAAAGGGTAGGGATCAAGAAAGGAACCGGGTACAGTTGGATCACGGTGAAGAACCAAGTTCATGCCTTTCAAGCCAAGGACAGATCCCACAGAATGAACAAAGAGATTCAAACAATGCTGACAAAGCTAAGGAACGAAATGGAGGGTGCAGGGTACAAGCCCGACGTGAAACTCTCGCTTTACGATCTGGAGGAAGAGGAGAAAGCAGCAGAAGTCGCACACCACAGTGAGAAACTGGCTCTAGCGTTTGGCTTGCTGGCTTTACCAAACGGTGTTCCCATCAGGATCACTAAGAATCTCAGGATCTGTGAAGATTGCCACAGCTTCTTCAAGTTCGTCTCTGGTAGTGTTAAGAGAGAGATCATTGTGAGAGACAATAATCGGTTTCATCGGTTCATGGGCGGGATATGTTCTTGTAAGGATTATTGGTAGTTTTGTTAGTTTAGGCTAAACAATTCTTTGTAACACTATACAGATAGTGAATATTTAATTTTCAATATTAATTTTGATGAAACAGAACACATTCTAGTTTTATAATGCAATCGAATATGATCAAAGACTTGGTGTAAATCCGCGTTCTGAAACAAATTTTAAAATATCAAAAGATAAAATTTTATATGTTATATAAAATGGATCCAGCTACGTTATGGACATTGCGTACACTACGTGACCTCCTCTTAATACAACAACTTTTGCATGTATAAATAAGCTTTGTCCTAAATCCTAATCATTCCTCATTAATCACATTAGGATTTGATTAACAACTAATTAAACAAAAAACAACAGAAATGTCTACATTTCTAAGGAAGAAGCTACACCTCTGCTTCTCCTCCTCCGGTGTTCTCTCACCGTCGATTCCTTCTTCTCCGATCGTCGTAACGAATCACAACCCTCCATCTCATCAACATAATCATCACACTCCTTCAATCTTCATCAACAACTTCAACTCTCTCTACGACCACCTCTCTGTTTCCTCTCCTCTCCACCGTGGCCACCATAACACCTCCGTCGCCACCGCATTCACCACTCCCAAATCCGGTTTGTTCGGCGGCGGTTTGCATCATCCTTCTCCACGTAAACCGGACGACGACAACGACGAAGAACAAGAAGACGAAAAGGAAGAGGACGAACAAGAACAAGAGGAAGAAGACAAATACGTCGTCGTATCAAAGCTCTTAAGCGGAGGAACGGCGGTTACGAAGCACATCGACTCACCGGATCCGTACAGAGACTTCGGAATGTCGATGAGAGAGATGGTGGAAGCTAGAGACCTGACGAGATACGATACTTCCGATAGAGAATACTTGCACGAACTTCTCTTCTGTTACCTCTCGTTGAATCCGAAACATACCCACAAATTCATCGTCTCTGCTTTCGCAGATACACTCCTCTGGTTACTCTCTCCGTCGTCGTCGTCGTCGTCTTCGCCGGAGGAGCATTTTCTTTCCCGTTCGATATAATTTCATTCCGCTCCAATTTTTAAATTATATAAGTTGATAATTGGGCCTGTGAGCTTCACTAGGCCCATAATTGTAGCGAAACTCTACTATAGTCAGTGTTGCATCTGATCACTCCCTTTAGAGACATGTGAAGTCATATTATCATCAAAATTTTAAGATTTAAGAGGAAAAAAATCAAAAATGTCACTGGCCGCACAATTCTCGCCTCCGGTCACCGGAATAACAAGAACCGTACGGAAAACAGCATATCCTATGAAATCTCCACCTTCCATTCACCGTGTATACACTGAGATAAGAACTCCGGCGACGATTACTCTGAGAAGACAGCTGTATGTAGTGGCTAAGGCTATCGAGCAGAGCCGGGATACAGCTGGATCTGAATCGGAGCAGGAGGCGACTCCTTCACTGGATAAGGAGGTAGAGATTAACGAGTTGGGAGCAGAGATAAAAGCGGCGATGGAGCAGAGGAAAGCGGCGGAGGAGGAGGAGAAAGGGAAGAACGAGTTTCTGAGTGGAGTTGCGGAGGAAGTTAAGGAGATTGAGTGGCCGGTGTTTCAGAAAGTAGTTGGGACTACAGGTGTTGTGCTTGGTGTCATCGCTGGTTCTAGTGTTGTTTTGCTTACTGTGAATTTCCTTTTGGCTGAACTTTCTGACCGTGTCTTTGTCGGAAAAGGTGTTCAGGACTTTTTCAGCTGATTCACTATGTTGTGTATAAGTGGGAGAAATTGAAATATTGTCGATTTTGTGTAGATGATGATGCGAAACTGGAATTATCAAGAATCACTCCTTTTTTTAGCATTATCCTATAATTTTTTTGAGCATTTGAATCTCTCAGTTTGGTTATGTTGAAGTAGATTTTGTTTAGTTCTTACGGAACTCGAATGTGGCATGGCAAACTCAAACAGTCAAACTTATTATTATTAACAGCAACATCAAATGGTTCACAAAGAGAAAATCTAGTTTGATTTATTCTCTCACACAAGATACAGAAGGGAAAACAAAGACGCAATGAAACTGAAGATTAAGAAACTGAACATCTTTTTTATTTTTGGCGTCTCACTAATGAAAGAAATTGAGAATTTTTTCAAGCTGAGACAATTTAAGCCTCGAAGGTCATTGATTCTGCTTCTTTTCTTGTCGCATCGAATAGTACTGTCGACAGGTACCTCTCTCCGAAACTTGGGAACACAGCCTGAGAACAGAAAAAGAACAATTCAGTGGGTTTATTTGCAGCAAAATCAGACAAGCATTGATTCTTGTTTCCAGGTTTTTATATTTAGAGCTTGTTGTTAGCTTTGGGGTGATAACATATCATAATGCAAATAACTTACCACGAAAAGCTTTCCGGCATTTTCTGGCCTCTTTGCAAGTTTGATTGCTGCGGCAGCTGCTGCACCGGATGATATTCCCACCTACGATTTTTAGTTTTTGCTGTTAGAAACCTCTTTTTTTCATTATGAGATGATAAGCTTACAAACAACTGATCCTAGTGAAATCCACATTTGTTTCGAGATATCTCGCTTGTTGTAAGATGTGAAATACTTACAAGAAGACCTTCTTTAAGAGCAAGTTGCCTTGCCGTGTCGATGGATTCATCACTCGAAACCTGTGGAAGAAGGCAGGTAAGCATTGTAGCTCTCTTTACATGAGAAGAATACAGTTTCTGATCAGTAATATACAAAAAAGATTGGAGACTAGTCTTACTTGAACAACTTCATCGATAAGATCAACCTCCAATACACTTGGTATGAAACCAGCACCTATCCCTTGAATCTTGTGAGGACCTTGGCATTTTCAGCAAACACATATCAAGTGTTAGGCAACTTCCGTGATCAAAGAATAAGACACAAGGAAAACCGAAAAACAAGTAACATACATGATTATGGTAATAAACGGAGAGGGAATAAAAAATCACCTGGCTTTCCACCGGATAGAATAGCACTTTCAATTGGCTCAACTCCATACAGCTGACACAAGAGAAAACGAATGCATCGATTTACTCAGATTCTACAGTATGATAAGAAAACCAATTGTATGAGAAAGATGAACTCTCTCACCTTAACGTTCGGGTTCTGTTCCTTAAGATACTTCCCTGCACCTGTTATGGTACCACCAGTACCAATCCCAGAAACAAAGCCATCGATTTTACCACCAGTACCTTTCCATATCTCAGGTCCAGTAGTCTCATAATGGATCTGCATTAGACAGTGAAATTTCATCAACTTCAAAAGTTCAAAAAACAGACAGAAACAGATTCACTAAAGCACTACTAAGCATAACAAGGCATTACCTTTGGGTTAGCAGGATTCTCAAACTGTTGGAGCATGTAACCATTGGGTGTTTTCGCCAAAATCTCTTCCGCCTTCGCGATAGCTCCTTTCATGCCTTTAGCAGGGTCAGTTAAAACCAACTCAACTCCAAAAGCTAAGAGAATGATTCTTCTCTCCACACTCATTGAAGCTGGCATTGTAATAATAAGCTTGTATCCCTTGGCAGCTGCAGTGAATGCTAACCCAACTCCAGTGTTTCCACTTGTTGGCTCAATCAACACACTCTACAGAAGAAACTAAAAAAGTCAAACAGAATGAACAAAGAAACTATTAGAGGGTTTACAAGAAGCAGATATCGAAACGAACCTCTCCTGGTTTTATCAAACCCTTTTTCTCTGCATCAGAAATCATACTAAAACCAATCCTGCACCAAAAGGAACAAAGTTCAATGTTTTATTCTCAGAAATGAAAAAACACAGGATAGAGTTCTGGACTGAAGTAAAAAACCTGTCTTTGACGCTTGAACACGGTTCCATCATCTCGAGCTTAGCAGCAACACGACCAACACATCCTTCAGCCACATTGTTCAGATACACCAACGGAGTGTTCCCAATCAGCTGCCAGTAGAAACAAACAGAATCAATCATTACATGAACATGAAACAAAACTCACCTCTGTTTGTAAATGAACAGTTGAAGAACTAAAAAGCTTACTTCAGTCACATCCTTAGCAATTCGAGACGCCATGATTCAAGCTTTCACTGCTTAACTCACAAACAGACCAATATTAAGACCAAACGAATAAATCTTAAACATCCCTAAATCTACAGCCAATATATCATAATCTAAAACTTATACGAAAACACCAGATCAATTTTGAACACGAACCCAATATAAAATAACATAGAAAATCAGCTCAACCGAATACAATTAGCCGATCAAATCAAAACAGAATTCGAAACCTGCAAAAAAAAAAAGTGGGAAGAGGAAGAGGATGACGATACCTCCTGAGTGATAAAGTCAAAAACGTATGTATTCAAGAGAATCGAGAACGAATGGAATAAAATCGTCAAATGATGTGATTATATACGACTTCTTGAATTCTTTTCTACAGGTAAGATGTCACATGCTCTGGATATAATAAAAAACGCGGTGGTTGGTTACCGAGATTGCTTCCCGGTTTAGTTTAAATATGATCCGGTTTAATATAAATTTGATCCGGTTTTATTTCGGTTTAATCTTCCCCACCTTATCTCCTTCGGTCACCACAAATAGTCATCTCTCTCGCTCGAACACAAACTCTCTTCTGTACTTTTGTCTCTCTCTGTCACTCATGGCGACTCTTCCTCTTCCTCAAACCTCCACAATCTCTCTCCCTAAACCTTATCTATCCAATTCCTTCTCCTTCCCTCTCCGAAACGTCACACTCTCAACAACAAATCGACGGAACTTCTTTCCCGGCGGGATCGTTGTTGCTCGGTCATATAAAGTGGTGGTGGAGCAGGATGGAAAGACGACGGAGTTGGAAGTTGAACCGGACGAGACGATTCTATCGAAGGCTCTTGAGTCTGGAATGGACGTGCCGTACGACTGCAACCTCGGAGTTTGTATGACTTGTCCGGCGAAACTCGTGACAGGGACGGTTGATCAGAGCGACGGGATGCTAAGCGAAGACGTGGTGGAACGTGGATACGCGCTTCTATGCGCTTCGTATCCAACTTCTGATTGTCGTATTAAGATGATCCCTGAGGAAGAGCTCTTGTCTCTCCAGCTCGCTACAGCTAACGACTAAAACAACGGCCGTTTGTGTAATACGGTGTTGTTTGGGTTTTGTAATGAATCTTGGCTTTTGAGAGTTTGAATATCACTTGAAATCTTGATTCCAATATTTGATTCAGTGAGTGAAAAACAGAGATCATGCACAACACGTTCCAGTTTTTAATTCCAGCTCGTAAGTTACAAAACATGATGAATCTAAATACTGAATATAAGTTTGTTGTCTGAAAGATTTGTGTATAATTAATAAACACACAAGGACAGTAAAATACTACTAATTCAGTACCAGAAAGAGTGTCAGCTGCAAACTTGGAGCGAGAGAGAGAGAGAGAGAGATTACAACAAAAACGACGACGTGGAGACAAAACGTAGACACAGAGACACCATAAGATCAGTGGTTTGGTTACTTACCATCTTTTTTATCTTTGTCACTGTCTAATCAGTAGTAAGGATGCTGAATATGGTGGTGGTGTTGATGGTGCGGGTGAGGATGGTAAACAGGAAGGGCAGGAGCAGCAACTGGATTGCAGTAGCCTCCATATGCTGCTGGATAACTGACTGGAGAAGTTTGGTATGACCCATGAACCGCCTCGGGTGAGTATTGGTATGGAGGGCTCCTGTTGCTGTAGATGGTAGGTGGGGATGTGGTGTATGCTGGTACACCGTACTGAGGAGAATGGCTTGGGGATCTGATGAATGTTGGTGGAGCCGGTGGGAATGAGGAGACATACGCGTTTGTGATACGTCCTGCTTTGGCTGGTGGCATTGGACCGTTGTAGCTTGCTCGGGTTCTCTTGTTGGCCGGAATCGATGCTGGTTTTCTCTTCTCGGTTTTGGTCTTCTCTAGCTGTTCCAACCGCTTCTTGAGATTCTCGGGCGGGAACTCTTCCTCGAGTTTGTATTCTTCTATGCATTTTAAGACTGCTCTGAGTGCTGATTGCTCCTTACGCGCCACGACATGCTAGGAAAATATAGACAAGGTGTTAAGAGGTTTACAGATTTACACATAGACATTGCTAAGAAATAGATTATGGATTCGATTTTCCTGCAAATGGAGAGGGAAATACCGCAGCTCGGCCAGGATTGTTGGGTTCCTCTGTTGCTTTCTTTGCATCCCTTAGATAAGCTTTGAGCAAAGGAACAGGAGGGAACTTGTGTACAAGACCGACTTCAAAACTGAAATGAACTGCATCAAGCTGTTGTCCCCTGATGATTAACTCTTCAATCATGTCTGTGTAACGCAATAACAACCCAAAACCATCACTCTCCGTTTCAGATAACACTCACAAGTTCCCATAAAAAAAGAGCTAAGACAACAACATTTCAGAACATATATTCACATGGACATGTACTAAACTGATGCTTTTCTTACAAGAAGTAGCATACTAGATTCCTGACAAAAGCAAGACAGAACTGAGAAATCAGAGGTAGAGAAGAAGAAGAAGAAGTTACCAGGCATTTGGTCACCTAGACCAACTGAGACAGCGAGCTTTGGCATCTGTTTGCGCCAAGCTGAACCAACCACAAGCTTCCTATACAGAGCAAGATCTTCCTTCCTAACGATTCCAAAAGTCACAAGATGCTGAAGAAACGTATGAACATCCGGTGTTTTCACGTTCTCTATCCCTCCTCTCTCCTCCAAACTCGCCTTCCACGTCTCAGCGATCTCCTTAGCTTTCTCCTTAACACTCGGAGTTACAAGCAGCCGAGACTTCCCCATCACTGGATCGACCATTACTGGTATCAAACTCTCAAGAATCACCACACAAGCCCACCCAAAGTCGTTGGTTACTTTCTCTCCACCGCCTTCAACGCCTCTTTTATCCACCGGGAAAACCTCAGACACAGCCTCAAGCACTAACTTCGGCGGATCCACACAATCAACCAGCGCCGCCGGAATCTTTAACCGGAGATTCTCAAGTTCTTTCTTCCGAGCAATCACAAACTCCCAGAATCCTCTCGCGTCCATCTTCAGGCAAAGCGATTTCAGTGCAGATAGAAGCACGTCGCCGTCGTCTACTTCACCGTCGCCGCCGCCGCCGTCATCATCGCCGTCTCTAGCTTTCTCTAAAGACTCAAGTGCAGCTCTCACTCGTTCCTCGACTTTCCCCGCCGCGATCTCGACGCTGTGGTCTATCGTGACCTCACGATGCTTGAGCAACTCGATCGAGGTCTGAGTCTGATTGTCTAAGGTTTCAATCATCTGCTTCAGAGCCTCTGATTTCTTCATCAGGTTCTGCTCCATCGAAGTGAAATGCTCCGAGAGCTCTTTCCACAGAAGATTGCAGCTCGTCATCAGTGACGTCTGCCTCTGAAACTCATCGAAACTCGGCTGAGCTAACTCAGTTAACTCGCCAGGATCGGGGGAAGACCCCATCGCTAGTTAATCGGACGGTGGAGAATTAAGAAAAAGGAGTCGGTCGTATTTAGACAGCGAGACACGATGGCTTAAAGAGCAGAGAGACGGTAAGAAAAGTGTGAAGGACTGATTTTTTGCAGAAGAAAACCTAAAAATGGCAATAGTATAAAGGAAGGAGAATGATGACGTGGATAAGTCAGAAATTTGACACGTGTTATGTTGTCTGAACGATGGCGCGATAAAGACAGCCATCCAGTGTGCGCGCTTTAATGACGCCAGCAGTAGCACCACCCTTCTGATTGGTTGTTGCTAACGTGAACGAAACATTCTTGTTGTGTGTGGGTATGGTAGTAAACCGAAATTGCATCGGTTTAACATATCGGTTAATTAAACCAAAAAAGGAAAAGCTGTGGGATAAAGAAGTGGGCCAGGCCCACTGACCACCACATGCGTTGAGTCAGAAGACAGTGAGGCATTGCCGGCTAAAATATATGCAAATTGTACTTTAAGAAATTTTAATTTGTAAAAACGTGTAACTTTTTTTATATATATAACGTAAAACGAATATTTTCAAATCCATTAAAGCGAATGTTGTTACCTGTTACTAGTTTTTAAAATAAAAAGTTAAAAAATGAACAAACAGATGAAAAAGCACGTACATGGAGAAACATTCGGAAATGGTGTAATGAAATACGCACGCGTTGGACAGTATTTTGTGTTTCTAGACGTGATGCCTAAGTTAGCACAAAAGCTCTTTACACTAATCATTAGTGTTTTTCCATAAATCATTATTTAATTTAACTTTTTGGCATAACCAGAGATTCCAAACGACGAATCCTTAGCATATATATATGATAAGAGCCAAATATTTTTGTCATTTAATCTACAGTGCCCAACAATGGAGACTTCTGAATCTCGATCTCTTGTTAGGGTGAACTTTTCAACCCTATTAAACCACCGTCAATTTGATTGTCAGAACGTGTCAGAATGCTCACCTAACTTATCAAATTTCTGATGTTAGATTTTGTAATTACTCTTAATATTATATCATCATTTGTTCTTTTTGTTTATAAACACAATCTATATACGTTCACAAACCCTGAAAGAAGCGCAAATAAAGCCACTGGACGTCTGGACCACATCGCTGAATAAAACCTATTATGGAAAAATATATGTTCTTTTGACGGATGATGATATTGAATTATATATCACTTACTTACAAAGATTGCAACAATAGAAAATAAAAGCGAGTAAAACGAACTATTTCACTTTTTGGATAATGAAATCGACAACTACAATAATTGACTATAAATTCAGGTATTAGTTTTTTCCCCGCATGTTGAAACAGGCATGAGAGCAGCATGAAATTTATAAAGGATAAGAGAGAGATTTGGAGGAGTCAAACTCAGAAGCGTTAGTGATTTTAGTCGTGCTATTCATTGATTTGATGTGAGTCTTGGCCTAACTTATATAGTAGGATGATTACTTGATTAAGACACTGCATAATCTAAAGCTCTTAATCATTACATGTAAAATTAATACACACACACATATATCCATGTTCTGATTGTCAGTCAATGATGGTGGTCATGATATCATATGGTAAACGAAACATTCATAATTCACTACAATTCTTATGTCTTTCATAACTGTGTGTAAATTGATTATGCGATTTAAAGACAATCAACATGATGAATATATGTGTGTAAATTGTGTAAATATTTGCTTTTAAAAAGTAAACCTAAGGAAGTATATTATGCATAATAGAAAGTTTTAATATATTTCATCTCTTGTTATTTTCTTTTTAAACTACTCTATCCATTTCATTTAAGTGTCGTTTTAGGTTTATGCATATAAATTAATTAATAAAAGATAGATAAATTTTTATAAATTAATAATGTTGGGATTACATCAAATTTTTAATTTTTTTTATTAATTTATAAAGATTACTAATTTATCGGTATACTAGAAACAAAAAAAGTCAATTTAGGACTACAGATTTATATTATTTTATAAAGATTTTTAGTGTATATTAATTTATAAAGTATAAATTTAAAGAAGTTATACTGTATATGATTTTGTATATTTTCAAAATAAAAATACAATTAGCTATACACATAATTATATTTTAACCAATAAAAAAAATTAAGCTTTTGTATATTTTAATTTTATATTTAAATTATAAAATGATATTTATTTTGAAACGAAAATTTTACATAAAAGAAATACTAATTAAGGTTAAAACAACAACAAAAACTAACATGAAACAATAATCTAGATAACAGAGGCACCAACAAAAATCAACGAAGCTTTATTCCCAAGAAAAAACATTTAACTAACACCTATAACTTATAAGCAACTTAATAGCCACCAATTAGCTAAAGTTTAAAGCAAACTATTCCCACAAGATACCCTTCCCTACCGCTTTCTTTACTCTAAAAGCCCAAAAAAGACTCTGTATAGCTCTTTGGCAATGGCATGTGAGCAAAAGGGGCTATCATGAACAAAACAATCACCACTTAACGAGTAGCGTACAGAAAAGAGGGGAAAATCACAAGAACCCAAAGATATATTGCCAATTCTCTCAAACTTAAAAAATCATCAAGCATTAATATCATAAAAGTTCCAAACAAATTGATAGCATACTTCAAATCAGATATAACATAGAATAATGAGCTTCCGAAGAATGATTAGGTAATGTGGGTTTTATTTATAAATTGGATTGTCTAATGATTTCAATAATTTTTTGGAGTATAAAAAATGAGTTTGGACACTGAAAGTAACTTCAGAACAAGAAAGATTTGAACTCATGAAAATATTATTGAAAGAGATGAAATGAGATAATAAAAGGAAAGTAAGATAATTCAGTGAACTTTATTCAAAGAAAAGAAAGTAAAGGAAGAAGCTTGAGTTTGTCACCAAGACATATGATTCGCATAAACAAAGTTTGAAAGAGGCTGCTTTGTAGCAGCCAAAGTTACAAGCCAAAGACACATAATAACATATATATAGACTCTAGAAAACCTAATTACAGCTTTTTATTGGTATCACAAATTGGGCTTCAAATGTGGGCTTCAATACCCTCCTCCAAACTTGGCGTCGGGTGAAAACCAAGAGGCCGAGTTTGAATGCAAATGATGATGGTGTTGAAAGAAGCTTTGAGCAGTTGATGATCCCAAAGAAGGAGGCTGATATGACTCTTCAACTTAGAGACTAGACATTAGTGTGAGAACATCTTCAGGTTTCTTTGATCTATTTGTCTCACAATGAGTTGGGGTTTTTACCCTCTTAACTCCTAAGCTATCTCATGGCTGAGAGAATTCTCTTCCCACAACTAATAAAAACTTCACTTCTCTTTACTTCCAATCGACTAACCACCAAACCACAACACTTTAACAATTCTATTTGGCATTTAGGCGAGCACCTTGTGTGCATTGAGAGAAACTAGAGAATTGCATCAAAGACCCAAACTTTTCAAAGGAAACAGCAAACCCATATTTTCAGAGCAAACAACAACTTAATCCTTAAAACTTCACAATTCCATATCAGTGAATCTAAAAACAGCTAACCAATACCCTTCTCAAGCTATGAGAAACTCAGAAATTACCATGGACCATGGATGAGAGGTAGCTTGTGATATGAAACTGAAACAAGAGACTCTGAATCTTGTGATATAGCAGAAAAGTCTTCTCCTTTCTTCAGATTTCGTTTGAAGAAACCAACACCATGAAGATGATGTTAGAGCTGACTTGTTAGGTTGAGCAGAAGCTGTTAAAACCCATGGAAAAGACTGAAGCTCTGATACCATGAAAGCAACTTCAGAACAAGAAAGATTTGAGCTCATGAGAGCATTATTGAAAGAGATGAAATGAGATAACAAAAGGAAAGTAAGATAGCTCAGTGAGCTTTATTCAAAGAAGAGAAAGTGTGAATCTCTAATTGCCTTTGGTCAAAACGAAGACGAAGACGAACACGCTTATGCCTTATTGGGCTAAATGGGCTATGACATGTATTTACAGATTACAAGAGAAAGAGAGAGTTGGGCTGAGAGTCATGACGAAGCCCACACACATCAAGACCGAAACGCAAAGAAAAATGGAATAAGGTTGAATCGACTTCGTATATAAGAAGACAATACCTAGGGTTCTTATTGATTACTTCCATAGCTTGTTGTTGACGTTTTGTGCTTCTCTCTTTTGGCATTATAACCTGTAACAAAGAACAAGGGTTTAGTTGTTGGTGTTGTAAGCATTGAACCTTTTGATCTAGTGGAACTTGAGGGACAAGAGTCTCTTTCCCCAGACA
>KE154964.1:56818-79591 GCA_000411075.1 Sisymbrium irio | reverse complement strand
TTGTGGATCTGTTTTGAGTTGCATGGAGGTTAAAACCTCACAAGTGGTATCAGAGCATCCAGGTTTTTTGAATTGCAAGTCAAGGCTGATCCGTTTTTTGCACCTGTCACATAATATATGCAACACATAATCTCAAAGCAGTAAGTCATCTATATAAACTACTACAGATATCCTCAGTAGGGTTATTAAGTGATTTAGGATGTAACCAACCAACGGAAAGTTTGAAGTGGAAAAGTTTGATGGTAGAAGTGATTTTGGTTTGTGCAAGCATAAGATGTTTAGTCAGTTAGAAATATTGGGTTTGGATTCGGTGCTCCATGATGATGTAACTATGGCTTCAGATTCTGAGAAACATGATGAAGGGACATAATCTAAGATCGATCCAAAGAAGGCTGAAAATGACAAAAGGGTTAAAAGTCTTTTAAGTATGAACCTTGCAGACACGATTCTGATAAAAGTCATGAAGGAAAAGACTGCTCTTTATATATGGAAGGCATTGGAGAGGGATTATCAGACAAACTCTCTGCCTAACAGGATCTACATGAAACAGAAATTCTATAGTTTCAAGATGGATGAAAGTAAGAGTTTGGATGAGAACCTGGACGTTTTCTTGAAGCTAGTGTCTGATCCAGCAAGTCTTGAAATCAACATCCCAGAAGAGGATCAAGCCATCTACCTTTTGAACAGTTTACCAAAGCCATATGAACCATTGGTTCATACCCTCAAATATGGTAGTGGTAAGGATACAATCACTGTTCAGGAAGTGACCACATCTGCTTATTCCAAAGAAGTAGATTTAAAGGAAGCAGGGCTATTGAATAAGCCCATATCAAATGCTAAGGGCTTATACGTGGGTCAAAGAGAAAGATCTGAAAAAAGAGGAGGAAGTAACCAGAACAAATCTAGATCAAAAAGCAGGGATAAGTCTCAGAGAAAGTTCAAGAATAAAGGTTGCTTCAGATGTGGTAAAGAGGGACACCGGAAGAGAGAGTGCCCATAAACAGGTAGAAACAAACAAGAAGATTCTGCTAACGTGGTGGCAGAAATCAAGGAGCCTCTTGTTCTTATTGCAAGCGTAAATTATTCAAAAGATGAATGGGTTTTGGATTCTGGTTGCAGCTTTCACATAACTCCGAACAAAGATTTGTTGTTAGACCTGGAAGAAATCAACGGAGGAAAAGTGTTGATGGGAAACAACACTCACAATGAGGTCAAGGGCATGGGTAAGATAAGAATTTCAAACCCGGATGGATCAACTGTGATTCTCACTGAAGTGAGATACATGCCAACTATGGGTCGTAATCTGATCTCATATGGGCTTTTAGATAAAGCTGGATGTTGGTACGAAGGAAAAGATGGAAGAATACAGTTCTACAAAGAAGATTAAAAGGTATTGACTAGCGTCTACCATGAAAGCTTGTATTATCTTGAAGGAACTGTTACTAAGGCTGAAGCATCAGTGGCAAAGTCAAATGATGATCTGTCACGCAGATGGCACTCGAGACTGGGTCATATGAGTACTAAGTGCATGGATGTGCTGGTGAAAGAAGGATATTTAGCAGAAAAAGAAGTTAAGGAACCTAAATTCTGCGAAAGTTTTGTGTTAGGAAAATCTCATAAGCAGAGTTTCGAGAGATCCAAACACACAACAAAGGAAGTTCTTGAGTACATTCACTTGGATCTCTGGGGTGCTCCTTCAGTCATAAAGAGTCTCACAGGTTCTCAGTACTTTGTGTCTTTCATAAACGATTTCTCAAGGAATGTGTGGATTTATTTCCTAAAAACTAAAGATGAAGCTTTTGAGAAATTCAAGGAATGAAAAGTGAATGTGGAAAACCAGAAATGCGAGAGGATCAAATGTCTAAGAACAGATAATGGACTGGAGTTCTATAACAATCAGTTTGATACATTCTGCAAAGTATCAGAGATTAAGAGGCACATAACTTGCACGTACACTCCACAGCAAAAAGAAGTGTCAGAAAGGATGAATAGGACAATCATGAATAAAGTGAGATGCATGCTTGCAGAAAGTGGTTTAGAAGAGAAGTTCTGGGTTGAGGCTGCTTTAACAGCAGTATACTTGATCAATAGGTCTCCAAATTCATTTATTGAGTTCAAGTTACCAGAAGAAATTTGGAGTGGTTCTAAACCAGATTTGAGCCATCTAAGGAGTTTTGGCTGTTCTGCATACGTCCATGTTTCACAAGGAAAGACTAATCCTAGAGCTGTCAAGGGTGTGTTTGTTGGGTACCCACATGGTACGAAAGGTTACAGAGTTTGGATTGAGGAAGATGGAAAGTGCAGCATCAGTAGAAATGTGGTCTTTAATGAAGATGAGATGTATAAAGACACGTTGAGATCAGTTGTGGAAAGAAACTCAGAACAGAAAGAAGAAACCAGCCAGATAAAGAAGAATTCTAAGAGAATTTCGTTCAGCAATGATCTGATCAGAGGTGCTTCAACAGGTTACTCAGATGCAGGGAACTCAACTCAAGGTGGAGCTAGTTCAGGGAACTTAGTTCAAGGTGGAGCTGATTCAAACTCAAATACATCAGAACATGCCTTGAAATCTGACTTAGAGGATGAAACAAATGGAGAAGGAGGTGAGGATGGTGGTAATGGTCAGGGAAATCTTGATAATTACATTCTTGTAAGGGACAGAGGAAGAAGAGAATCAAAATTTCCTTCTAAATATGATGATTACGATGTTGTAGCTTATGCATTGTCCTATGCTACAGACATTGAGATGGATGAACCTAAGTCATTCTCTGAAGCAAGAAGGAGCAAAGATCGGAAAAATGGAACTTAGCAGCTGAAGACGAGATGGAATCTTTGGAAAAGAATGAGACATTTGACTTGGTGAAAAGACCAGAAAAGAAGAAAGTGATAGGCTTCAAATGGGTTTTTAAATGGAAACCAGGAATCCCAGGAGTTGAATAACCAAGGTACAAGGCTAGGTTAGTAGCAAAAGGCTTCTCGCAAGTGGAAGGTGTTGACTACAACGAAGTATTTTCTCCTGTAATTAAACATGTCTCGATAAGACTCATGCTTTCACTGGTTGTAGATCAAGACTATGATTTGGAGCAGTTAGATGTAAAAACAGCTTTTTTACATGGATCATTAGATGAGGAGATCTACATGGAACAACCAGAAGGTTTTTTAGTGGAAGGAAAAGAAGACATGGTGTGTAAGCTGAGAAAGTCCTTGTATGGACTAAAACAGTCACCAAGACAATGGAACTGAAGGTTTGATAGCTTTATGAAAGATCAAGGATTCAGAAGAAGTCTATTTGACCCGTGTGTGTATATCTCAGGCTCTGATATACATGAGTCAGTATATCTCTTGTTATATGTGGATGATATGCTCGTAGCATCAAAGAATTCAGCAGAAATCAAGAAGTTAAAACAAGGCTTAATGGCAGAATTCAAGATGAAGGATCTAGGAGCTGCAACTAGGATTCTTGGAATGGATATCATCAGAGATAGGAAAAACGGAATCCTAAAGCTTTCACAGGAAAAGTACATAGAACAAGTACTTAGAACTTTCGGTATGGATGAAGCAACACCCGTAAGTACACCTCTGGGATCTCAGTTTAGGCTTAAGAGTTTAAGCCAAGATGAACTGCAAACTGAGACTAATTCTATGAATGATGTGCCTTATGAAAGCGCAGTAGGATCACTCATGTATGCCATGGTGGGTTCAAGACCAGATTTGGCACATACGGTAGGTGTGGTTAGCAGATTTATGGGAAATCCGGGAAGACACCACTGGGAAGCAGTTAAATGGATTTTAAGATATCTGAAAGGGACTTCAAGGTTAAGCCTAACATTCTCAAAAGGTTCAAGTCTTAAAGTCGAAGGTTCTGCTGATGCTGACTATGCTACTGATCTGGACAAAAGATGATCAGTAATAGGCTATGTATTTCAAGTGGGTGGAAACACGGTTAGTTGGAAATCAGGACTTCAACACATAGTAGCTCTATCTACTACATAATCGGAATACATGGCATTAACTGAAGCATTCAAGGAAGCTCTATGGTTGAAAGGTATGGTTAGTGATCTGGGTTTCAAACAAGATGACGTCAAAGTATTTTCTGATTCACAGATTGCTATACACTTGCCAAAGAATGGTGGATTCCATGAGAGAACTAAGCATATAGACACCAGATTACACTTTATCAGAGATGTTATTGAGGATGGAGATGTCTATCTACACAAGATTCACACTTCCGTTAACCCAGCTGATCTACTAACTAAGGGATTACTTGGAAAGAAGTTTGAGCAGGGGCGTGAGAGCCTCAAAGTCCTCGCCTGAGAAGGTTGGAGGAGAGCGAGAGGATCTTAGTCGATTGGATCATCTCGCAGAAAAACAAAAAAACACAAGGTATTAGTGTTCTGGAATGCAAAGGTTTTAATCGACAAAGGTGACGAGGAACAGGTTCAGTTTGGTGTTTACCTCAGTGTGTCTGTGCAGCGGAATCAAGCTGGTGGATCTGCAGCTACGGTTGAACAGAAGAAGCACATGAGAAAGGAAGAGAAGATCATGATTGGGTTAGTGATTTTGTTCAAAAATTCTATTTAAATAACCAAGGAAAATCTAACATGGAGTTAAAGGAGAGTCAGAGACAGAAAGCAGAAAGGGAAAATCAAAATTGATGATTCTAAAATTGATTCTACCAGTCTCAGAAGAATCTCAAAGCTAACGGAGGAAGACAGAGACGTCTTAAATTGATGTGACGAAGAAGCTGTTTTTTTGTTGACCTGGAATGAAAAAAATCAGAGATATCAACTTCTTCACATGGTGGAGTTGGCGGCGGAGCTAACACAGGAGGTGATGGTTGTCGGAAGAAATCGATAACTGTCGGAACCACCGGAGAAGACAATTGCAGAGTAACAATGGTGATTGTCGGGTTTTACTAGAGAGAGAAAAAGAAAGCTGAGTTTGTCGTGAGGGATTTTGACCAGAAGTCAAAGGTGGAGAATGTGAATCTCTAATTGCCTTTGGTCAAAACGAAGACGAAGACGAAGACGAACACACTTATGTCCTATTGGGCTAAATGGGCTACACCATGTATTTACAGATTACAAGGGAAAGAGAGAGTTGAGCTGAGAGTCATGACGAAGCCCACACAGATCAAGACCGAAACGCAGAGCAAAAAAGAATAAGGCTGAAGTCGGTGAAGACTTTGTATATAAAAAGAGAATACCTAGGGTTCTTATTGATTACTTCCATAGCTTGTTCTTGACATTTTGTGCTTCTCTCTTTTGGCATTATAACTTGTAACAAAGAACAATGGTTTAGTTGTTGGTGTTGTAAGCTTTGAACCTTTTGATCTAGGGGAACTCGAGGGACAAGAGTCTCCCTCCCCAGACGTAGCAGTTAGAGGCTGTGAATTGGGTAAACAACTTGTGTGTGCTCTGTTTTGTTCTTCTTTCTTGTGGATCTGTTTTGAGTTGTAGGGAGGTTAAAACCTCACAGAAAGTAAATGAAAAAGCTTGAGTTTGTCACTAAAACTTATATGATTGGATTGATTCATAAACAAAGTTTGAAAGAGACTGTTTTGTAACAGCCAAAGTTACAAACTAAAGACACATAACAACATATATATACATACTTTAGAAAACCTATGTACAATTTTTTATTGGTATTATAAATTGGGTTTCAAATGTGAGCTTTAATAGACACATGGCAAAAATGGGGAGATGACGTGGGGCTTCTAAGAAAGAAAAGTGTTTAAAAGTAGATTGTTTGTCAGTCAAATAAGACATTGTGGCCTTATCTTTTCGATCTCATCCATGAGATCTCTCTCCAATATGAAGTCCTCCACTTTGTTATGATAAAGAACCAATACCCATTACATTCAACTATGACATGGACCCATACATGGATCTGGGCTTTAAAGTATTCAGAGGATCTTATTGGTGGTGCTCTCGATCACTAGATGCACTGCACTCCAGAGGTTAGTGATCCTGATTTAGAGAATCAAGAAAACCCAAGGGTTTTCATGTGATTCTTATGTTCTAAAAACGGTATCGTTTTAAGTAAATGACCGTTTCTTCAACTGTTCCACCTCTCTTTGACTTGCACCTTCTCCTTACTTACCCTCTTCTTCCTCACTTTGGGGGTTTTCTTCAATTTCTCTGATTCCATTATTATTTCATTTCTTACAGGATCAAAGCTTGGTGGGTGCACCAACACTCCTTCTCAAATTCCGTAGCTTTGAGTCCTAAAATATTGAAATCCGATACTAGTCTGATCTTCGTCTGATCGGAAAACCCAAGGTACGTAAGCCTTGTTGCTTAATCTCATCTCTCCCACTTGATATGTTTTGACGTTGCACTTCTCCTTTTGTAGACTCTTTACCTCTGATCTTCCAGTGCTGATTCGTTTTCTGGATTTTAGTGGATTTACTACTTCCCCACTCTGTATCAATTTCTTCACTTTGTGTTCTGTTTTTTTTTTTTTTCTGCTAATTCGTCGGTAAAGAATTTCGCATACTCATTGTGTATGTGATGAATTTTCTTCCTTTGCTTCTTATTTTTCCACTTGATTCATTATCTGTTTTGTGATTAAACATTGTAAGATCTCTTTCTTGAAGTTTGCTGCAAGCTTAGATCTTGTATGTGATCTTTGATCCCTGTTTCGCTCATCACTTTGTGTTCTTGTTCTTGTAGTAGCAGAAGGCGATTGACTACAATGTGCGTTGTCTCTTGTCTTTTTGTGAATTGGTTTCTTAAGCTTTACTTAAAATGCTCCTCTGTCTGAACTGCTTTCATCTCTATGTTCGATTCTGTTTTCCTGCATATTGTAATTGTTTGCAAATCTTTGGTTTTCAAAGAAGACCTCCATGTTATTTCATCTTATTGTCAAGTTCAATACTTCTCTTCATGAATCATCTTAGTGTTTCCTTCTGTTTCTGTTTTGTATTCCAGAAAGTTTTGCCCTAGCCTTTGTAATTTTATTTTGATGTTTTTGGATCTCCTTTTTTGATCTGTTTGCAGAAGATCCCAAACTGCTTTGGCTGACTCTTCATCAAAGACTCTTCCTCCACGAATTTCTTGGCCGAAATCGCTGTGAATTAGTTGGAAGGTAAGCTGACTTCTAATTGTTCACACTCTTTTACGGATTTAAGTTATTTTTTTAACATAATTTACTTGTTTCTTGGATTCTTTTGGAAACAAGAGTCCATAGAGATGTAGACCTTAGTTTTTGTCTTCGACTCTTCCCCCTCTTGATCCATAGGATAGAAGTCTTTTAACATCAAACACGTGGATAATTTGTGTTGTGTTTGACTGCATCTATTACCCTTTTGTCAACTTGTTGTGGCTTGTGATCTCTTGTGATCTTTTGTGATTGTGATGTTAGGCTGTTTGGATCTTTTCTATACCAACTGATACCATTTTGGAATTTTTGATAAAAACAAAAAAAAATGTTGAGTTGCTCTCAGAATACGCGTTATTATATTGTAATTGATATGAAGAACAATTTCCTCTCCTGAGCTAATGTACTTATATGATTAAACTTAACATATTTCTTAGTTCTTACAGAAAACTTCTTGGAAAAAATAATGAAAGCCTTGCAAGGAAAACTAGTGTTTTGATCTTTGAACTAAACCTTAAATTATATTTCCTTAAATTGTTTATGATGTTATTGCCCGTCACTTTCCTTCTCTTTGACTTCTTCTATTTATTTTTTGACTTCTTCATTTGGGGTTTTCTTCAATTCTCTGATTCCAATTTTCTTTCATTTCAGACAGGATCAAAGCTTGGTGATATTCCAACACTTGCATTGAAGACATTTGAGTTTGATTAGGAATCAGCTGTTCTTTGGGTTGAAATGGAGAATTATGGTTCGAATTCTCCATACCCTTATTACCAAGGAGCTCCTCCTTACCCTTATAGGCCTCCTAATTCAGATACATACCCTCCTCCTCCCCAAGCTTATCCTCCGCCGCTTCATCACCAATATGGTTCAATGTCCCATTCGGGTCCACTAGACTATACCCACCGTCCACCACCACCGTCGCCTCATTATTCTTATGATCACCAACACCAACCTCCTCCTTACCCTTATCCTCCTCACCAACCGACACTCCAGCCACGCGCCAGCTTCGGCACCTATGGTTCCTATCATGAACCAAACCTATATCCTCCACCCCACCAAGACCCTCCACGACCTCAATATGGTGTGGCTTCTGTGGGTATGAGTCATGATAATTTAGGCAGTGGTGGATCATCTTCCCCACCTGTTTATCCACCTCTGGATGAGCATATGGGCGGCCTGAGTGTTTCTCCTAATCAGCCAACGGTGCCAGCATCTCCACCAGCCCCTTCGGCTCCATCTTTATCTTCAAACTACTCCCAGGGAGGCTTCTATGCACCCCCTTATAACTCTTTTTCAAGTCATTCACATGTGTCACACTCGGGCAGACTAGATTTGCCTAGCCATGGTGGTTATTCATCGCCTTATAACTCCTTTTCAAGTCATTCACATGTGTCACACTCGGGCAGACTAGATTCGTCTAGCCATGGTGGCTACTCATCGCCACAGAGTCCTGGTATGCAGATTGTGCCCTCTGGTAAAGGCTCCTTGAGGGTCCTCTTGCTGCATGGTAATTTGGACATTTGGATTTTACGTGCAAATAATCTCCCAAACATGGACTTGTTCCATAGCACATTGGGTGCTGTGTTTGGCCGCATAAGCAACATGATCGAAGAACAGCTGAGCAAGAAGATCACAAGTGACCCTTACGTTTCCATATCAGTTGCAGGTGCAGTCATAGGAAGAACATATGTCATGAGCAACAGCGAAAACCCTGTCTGGGAGCAGCACTTTTATGTTCCTGTTGCTCATCATGCTGCCGAGGTCCATTTTGTTGTTAAGGATAGTGATGTTGTGGGTTCACAGCTTATTGGAATTGTTACAATCCCGGTCGAACAAATACACTCAGGTGCAAGAATTGAAGGAACTTACTCGATTCTGAGCAGCAATGGAAAGCCTTGTAAACCAGGGGCGACTCTGACATTATCGATTCAATATACCTCGGTGGATAAACTCAGTGTTTATCACAGCGGAGTTGGAGGAGGTCCTAATTACCAGGGGGTCCCTGGAACATATTTTCCTCTTCGGGAAGGTGGAAATGTCACACTGTACCAAGACGCACACGTACCTGAAGGGATGCTCCCGAGAATAAGACTCGGCAATGAAATGTATTACGAAAATGGCAAGTGTTGGAATGATATGTTTCATGCCATATGTCAGGCTAGGCGTTTGATTTACATCACAGGTTGGTCAGTGTGGCATAAGGTCAGGCTTGCTCGCGATAAACAAAATCCTGCATCAGAATGTACACTTGGTGAGCTCTTAAGATCAAAGTCTCGAGAAGGTGTGAGAGTCCTGCTTCTGGTTTGGGACGACCCAACTTCACGAGATATCTTGGGATATAAAACAGTAAGCTACTGGAACCTTAAGTCAGTGCTTCTCATTTTGTTTTTGAAGTGCATATGTCCGTTGCGCTCTAAGTTAGAAAAGCACATATTTAGAGTCTTAGAAGTCAACGGATTTGGTTTCTTGAACTCAGATCAAGGTTTCTTCCGTTTTATGTTATCCTACTTTTAATTGTAATCCAGAAAGTCTCAGTTGGGTATAAACTTGAGTAGGTGTGTATACAACTCAATATAGAGATATGTATCTCAGATGACATTGGTTTAGTGTATCTCTGGTGATTTATATAAGTTTTAGGTATTGACACAAATTCTTAATTTTAACAGGATGGAGTTATGGGAACCCATGACGAGGAGACACGCCGTTTTTTCAAGAACTCCTCAGTGCAAATCTTGCTATGCCCTCGAAATGCTGGAAAGCGACATAGTTGGGCCAAACAAGCGGTAAAGAATGAATTTTTTGTTTGTTTTTTAGTTGAGTTATATAGCTTCTATTTATATATTAGTCCATCAGGAAGTTGGAACCATCTATACACACCACCAAAAAACCTTGATAATAGACGCTGATGCTGGGGGTAATAGGAGGAAAATCGTAGCTTTTGTAGGTGGACTTGATCTCTGTGATGGCCGATACGATACTCCTCAACATCCGTTGTTTAGGACACTGCAAACAGATCATAAGGGTGACTATCACAACCCCACTTTCACGGTATGTTTTCTTTGATGTCCACTTGTCTTTCTAAGTATAGTGTAATTTTGGTGGCGAATACATACGTAATTGTTAGTAAGAAAAAATACTTCCGTGAACTTTCTTTTATGGAACTTCATTCTTTGTTTGTCCACTTTAATTCTTGGCGATTATTCATGTAATTCTTAGTTGCTTCTTTTTTGTTTTGAATGAGAAAATCTTAACTTGGATGTACGAAAATGTAATTAGGGTAACGTCTCCGGTTGTCCAAGAGAACCTTGGCATGACTTGCACAGTAAAATTGATGGCCCAGCTGCGTACGATGTTCTGACAAATTTTGAGGAGAGGTGGATGAAGGCTGCGAAGCCTCACAGAATCAATAAACTGAGGACATCATATGATGATGCACTGCTCAGGATTGATAAGATTCCAGATATATTAGGAGTCTATGATGCTCCTATTGTTAGTACCAACGACCCCGAGGCTTGGCATGTTCAGGTAAGCACCTTGAAACTTCTTTTGTATAAAATGTGGCAGGTACTAAGGCAACATGATCTAGATTTCATGTCAAACTTTATCCCTGCGTTTGAATAAATTGGAGATTGAAAAATTTGATGCTGTTCATATTTGGTCAGAAACCAACGCCCTTTTAGTTTGGATATCATCAGTGTTTATGTACTTAGTTTGTTGCTTTGATTTTCTGAGCCAATTTTTGTTTGGGATTTCTTCTAATAACATATAGGCGAGCGCACAGCGCTGGTTTCCTCAAACTCTATGTACTTGCGATGGTTTTGTAGGAAGAGAGAAGATTTGGTGAAATTTTTTTATTAGTATAGACTATAGAATTAGGAGCAACCATGAAGCCTGAATATCAACATTTACTAGCAATTTTCCTGCTGTTTTGATTATCTCTGTCCCAATTAATATATGGGATTCTTTCTACAGCATATAGACTTAAGCCCGTTTTGGTGTATTTATATCTTGTTTTTATGCCTCTCCAATGATATACAAAATGGACGTTTTGACCATGAAAGATGCTTTTGTCCCAGTTGAATTTGTTTATACGCTAATGCCTGTCTGGTTTCTGGTTCAGATCTTCCGTTCCATCGATTCAAACTCTGTCAAAGGTTTCCCAAAGGAACCAAAATATGCTACAAGCAAGGTGAGTTGAAAAAACAAAAGAAAATTGTGCTGTTATGAGTTTGCCGGCAGTTGTATGGCTGTGAAATTGATGGATACAAGGGTTTTGTTTGGACAGAGTTTGATGTGCGGTAAGAACGTGCTCATCGACATGAGCATACACACCGCATATGTAAAGGCCATTCGTGCAGCTCAACACTTCATCTACATTGAGAACCAGTATTTCATTGGATCCTCCTACAACTGGAATGCTCACAGGGACATAGGTTTGTTGTGTCTTTGTTTTTCCAAATGAGCAAATAGATTAGAAAAACTCAAAATCAGAATAATCCCCTCAAACATGCGTGTGTATATAATTTGATAAAATACAAGATTCTGAGTTTTGGCAAGTTAAGAATTAGTGTTGCATGTTACATTATCTAGAAAAGCAGTCCGTATCAAACTTGAGTGTCTGCCTAAAGGTGCCCACAGAAAAGTCTTCTTAACTCTGTACTAGTTCTGCTCTTATTCTCTAAGAAAGAGCTTTTCGAGTTTTCTGACTAATGCTGATTTTTCCAAAAGGGAATCATGGAAACATAGACCATTCTGATCACTTCAAATGCACTAGCCTTCTTTTTTGGTTGCTTTGATGATTGTGGTTTTGAGGTTGCAGTGTCACTCCTATTTTAAATATTGAGAATTATTTTAGCATTGTTTCTCAACTTGCTTAGTGACCAGGATAATCTTGTTTAAGGTAGATTATTCTTTGTTGATGGTCATATAGGTGCCAATAACCTGATTCCTATGGAAATTGCTTTGAAGATTGCTGATAAGATCAGGGCAAATGAACGATTTGCTGCCTATATTATCATTCCAATGTGGCCAGAAGGGGTTCCAACCGGCGCCGCTACACAGAGGATTCTATATTGGCAGGTAACTGTAGTGAAGATCTTTCCCCTAGTATCTTCCTTAAACTGGTCAAACAAATAATTTTCATTGAAGAAGAATGTATAGTATATAATCCTGCTTGTTTTTAAAAATTTAGATGTAGCTGGAGACTATAGTTTCTCTCAGGCATATTTTGCTATAACACATCAGTATGGATCCAAAAATTAGCAACATAATTCATTTAGAATCGGCTATGAATTTTTTTCTTTTGATTTATAAGTTAAAAAAAAAAAAAATTCATGTTCCTTTCATCACTGGGGTCTGAGGCGTTTAGAAGATTTCTGAATGTCATAGTTATGGTCCTTGTAGCACAAGACGATGCAAATGATGTATGCGACTATATACAATGCGTTAGTGGAGACGGGGCTTGAAGAGAAATTCTCCCCAGAAGACTATCTGAATTTCTTCTGTCTTGGGAACCGAGAGACAGTGAACGAACATAATGAACCGAGCTCAGGAAGTTCAAGCAACGAGAACACTCCTCAGGTAAAAAATTAAACCAGCTGCTTGTGATTGTGACTAGCTACTGCGGTTTCTATTATTATTGAATGATGAGATACAACTGAAACGGTGTTACAGGCATCATGTCGAAAGAGTAGAAGGTTTATGATATATGTTCATTCAAAAGGGATGGTTGTTGATGACGAGTATGTGGTAATTGGTTCTGCCAACATAAACCAAAGATCAATGGAAGGCACGAGAGACACGGAGATTGCAATGGGAGCTTATCAGCCTCAACATACATGGGCAAGACAACATTCTGGTCCTCGGGGTCAGGTAATCTCCTGCAAAGATAATCCAAAATACAGATATATATGATTTCATATTACTGGGCCATATTGAAAAAAATACACACTCTGTACATCAATTACGCAGATATATGGGTATAGAATGTCACTTTGGGCAGAACACATGGCAACGTTAGATTATAGCTTTGAGAAGCCGGAGAGGCTAGAGTGTGTAAGCAAGGTGAGAACAATGGCGGAGGAGAACTGGAAACAGTTTAGGGCAGAGCAAGTGTCGGAGATGAAGGGACACCTGTTGAAATATCCGGTGGAAGTTGATCGAAAAGGCAAAGTACGGCCACTTCCAGGGAGCGAGGAGTTCCCTGATGTTGGGGGAAACATTGTTGGATCCTTCCTTGCCATACAAGAGAATCTCACAATCTGATCTAAAGCATTTAGCTTAATGAATTGAGGATTGTTAAATTGTTTGGACACTTGCACATTCTTTTTGGACTTGCACATTCTTTTTGGGGTGTAACTAAACCTTAGCGTGTATATTGTACACAATATCATTTATTAGACATTTGTGGATGTATATCAATAATTGCGCTGTTTCTGCTTTTGCTTGGTAAGTTTCTTTCTCGCAAAGGTAACAACAACGGTCTTAGGGAGGTTAAACTATAACTTTCCCATCGCTGTATATTATTTATTCACCCGAATGGTAGGCCAATTGCAATAAAAAAGGCTTCGTTGTAAAATTCTCGAAGGTACAAATAACGTTGATCAGTTTGAACATGCAAATTCAACAAGACTGGACATAAGACAAGTGATCCGATTTGGTCTGGTCATCTACTCCGTGCAACATACTGAATCTTAATTAATTTCAGTTTAACCGCCTCTTACGACCGTGACAAGACTCCTTTTGAACTGCAAAATAAGCACGTAAAACCCGAAAACATCAGACTTGATTTCTCATCATCAAAACCAAAAAACTTTTCTGATTCTGTTATGATGAAGATATTGGGCGATGAATGACATGTGTAATGTACTAATGTGTGTGTGTGTCTTATGTGTGAGATAAGATTAGTCAAATGCAAACCTTGGAATTGTCCCACCACGGCGTGGATCAGACTCCGTTGCTTGTCGGAGAGCCCTTGCAAAGGCCTTAAAGGTCGCTTCGATAATGTGATGAGAGTTTTTACCAGCAAGCTGTCATAACAAACCGAATTGGAGAAATTTTATCGACAATACACAAATGTTGCCGGTAAATAAATAGAAAAGCTGGTTTATATGTTCCTTATTTGCTTTATGAAAGACTGAAAATCTTTAATACCTGTCGTATGTGAAGTGTCATACCAGAAGTATTCACCAATGACTGGAAGAAATGCTCCACCAACTATATAAATGGGACAAAGAATAATCATCGTTTAGTGATTTGACACAAACCAAAAACCTAAAACTGGACCAAACCGGACCTGAGTGTCGTATGTTCCTACTCTCTGAGTTGGAATCTCTAAGTTGTAACCAAGATATGGTCGACCAGATAGATCCTGCCACATTTTCCATCCATCATCAAAACTAGATAGATGCAACAGACAACAAGCTCACACCACAGATTGTATTTATTAATTACCAGTGAGACATGAATAAGTGCTTCATCAAGAGGAGCAGTAAAATCCCCAAAACGATTAATCCCTTTCCGATCTCCAAGTGCGTTTAACAAAGCCTGATAGAGAGATAACAGCAATTACATTAACAGTACAAACTTCCAAAAAAGAAGAAAGCAGTTGAAAACTTACAGTTCCAATGGCAAGAGCAACGTCTTCATTGGTATGATGATCGTCAATGTGAGTGTCACCAGTAGCTCTCACGTGTACATCGAACAAACCATGTGAAGCAAGTTGCTAAAAACACAGAAAATCACCAAAAAACACTTAACATCAAGATTTCAGACAAAACATATAACAAAAGTGGGATACAGAGAAAGTATTTTACATCTAACATGTGGTCAAGGAAAGGAATCCCAGAGGAGCTATCAGCAACTCCATGACCATCCAAATTAATCTTCACAGAGACATTTGTTTCCTTTGTTTCTCTCTTTACTTCACCTATTCTACCTGCTCCTATCAAAACCTAAGGAGATCAGGATATCGACAGATAGTGAACTGAGGTTCCTCTCAGCTATATAGAAGCAAAGAGCTGGACCTGATTCGGTCGGAGAAGAGGTGGTCGCCGGAAAACCGTTATCTTTGGGAGGAGAAGCGTAGGAGATTGATTCGTGATGCTGAGATTGAGACGACATTCTTAGAAATCGAGGAGGAAGAGAAGAGGCGATTGATGTTCGCTGAGGGAGCAAGAACTGTGGTTTCAGAAGCTTAGCGGAGGAGTGGGTGAAGATGGCCGGCGGAGAAGATAGTTCCATGGTAAGAGAGTGGCGGAGAGAAGAGAAGCCACTCGATTCTGTCTATGATATATCGTAACGACGTCGTAGGACCATCAGCGACTTTATTACAAAAGTCAACTCATTCGTTTAAATATGATTTAGCGAAAATTTGTTCGCCTTCGTTCTTGTAGCTTGACTGGTCTGCGAGGGTACTCTTAAGTGCAACGCGTGACGAGTTCAATGCTCGAGCAAGGCATCGAGAGAGAGAAAAGACAGACAAGAATGTAAAGAGAAACAAAACAAAAAATATATATATATAAATTATTCTCATCATATGAGGTATTCTAAAATATCTCTTTTTCCTATAAAACAATATGATACATATTTTGCATGAAATGTGAAGAATTGGGGATGGATTTTTTTGGCATTGAACTGTTTAAGGCGCAAAAGGAATTCTTTTTTAAAGTAGGAAGTTGCTGGAGTCATGATACTAACGATTAAAATGCTACACAACCGATTTATACAAATGAATTAGTAGTACATATGCTCTATGAAGCATTTTAATCGAACAAGAGTTGGAAAAAATAAATGAACATACGGAAGAGGAGAAGCGAAGAGAGAAGGCAAAAACTCACCGTCGGCGGCGGAAGAAAGCTACAGGCCACGGACATATATTTATATATGCAGATAACGTATATAGACATTATTAACAAACTCTACTGAAAAAGCGATTCTGGTGTTTGTAGTAGACACCAAAATGCTAAATTAAAAAAAAAATATAGAAAAACAAAAAACAGGGATCACAATTCAACTCTATATCATTGCCTTGCCGGAGAAACGTCATCATCGTCATCATCATCATCACCACCATTTTCTGAACCATAAGCAACTCTGTTTTCCGTTTCACCAGTGTCCACTGGAGAGCGGATAATGTGATCCAAGAAAGCCATGTCGCTGCTGTTCCGTTGAGGAGGAGACTCCATTAAATCATCTTCTTCTTCTTCCTCATCAAAATGACTAAAGGAAGTTTTACAGTCCATGTGCGTTTCCATATCCAATGATGCATCCATGGTCGAAGTTTTGAACTCGGTCTCTTGCATTTTGGAGTATCCGTCCTCGTATGAACCCGGGACTAGATCCTCATACTGTTGTTGTTTATTTCCTGAAGGTGATGTGGTCTCCAAGACAGAAACTTCGTTTGTCTTGATCGCAGAATCAGTGTCTCCATTATTGCATGTGTGGTCACGGTCTTCTTGACAAATAGTGGAGAGCATAAGCACGAAAATCTCGAGAAATGAGAAAAAAAAAAGAAGGACTTATAGTAAACCTGTATCAGCAGCAGACTCGACACGTCTTGGTGCTATCAACTCTTTCTGTAACACATCAATGCCGGGAAAGGCTAGCATATTCATGGTTCGCATTTCTTTCTTCAGAGAATCCTCGACATGATGAAATCCGAATTTGGATATCCAAACATGGCTAAAGTCAGTAGTTGCAGGGATAATAAGTAATTTGACTTTGAGATGTTGAAGAGCCTTCAAAATCAAAAGACATAGAGAACAAGGAAACAAATTAGCAGAGTACATTATGGAAAGAATCAGCTACACCAATGTATGGAAAGAAAAACTATTTTGAACTTACTGATTCAACTACACTGAAAAGCCGACGGCACATTCCTTGTTTTCTGTAGACATGCCGAGTTCCAATGAACGGCATCTCAGCTAGACGGTTACCATGGAATCTGAACAAAAGAGTAAACATCTTTTAACAACATATGGATCACATCAACAACAACAAAAATGCATCAGCAACAGGAAATGAAATGCACAAGTAAAATATTTGTTGACACTAGCCTTCTCTCTGCGATCCATTTCGTTGTAATCTCGCATATAGGATCAAAACTAAAACATAGGATTGTCAGGAGAAAATTAACCTAATAGATGCTGTAGCAACTATTTCGTCGCCTCTTTCAAGTAGAGCAGTAAAGAATCCACCAAAATTCAGCCGATTGAAGTTCGACCTGAGAAAAGCAATGTACAAGCAAACATAATCAACATAGAGAGATACCAAAGAAACACTGTAGTAAACAAAAATTATGAGGAGCTGAGATAGCTTACCGACAATTGTAGAGGACATTTCGTACAATATTCGCTCCACTCCTCCTGTCAATAATGGGCAAGAAGCATTCATCCATGACAGCCAGAGCTACGGCAAGCTTGGAATTGCTTTCCACAGTATGAGAGTGTCCATCTAATAATAAATCTGAATCTTTGCATTCCCTATGAACAAGAGACCATGAAAAACCAGCTTCCAACTCATGTTTGACACCAATATACTTCTTGATACCTTCAGAGAGCTGTCAAATCAACCAAAATTTTTTTGCTCAAATAGAATCCTTCGGTCAAGAAGTGAAAATACTTGGACTACACCTACACAAGACATTATACTTATGAGGCATGCAACACTTCATACCATAATTCAAGCCACAACATGTCTAGCTTGGGTAAAAAGGTACAACAGCCTAAGTGGAGCATGCAACACTCAAGAATCTAATCAAACGTATCATAGTAAAAAAAAAATTAACATGAGCAGAATACTAGGTGATAAAATATGGACTAGCCACCTGGCAAATTTTCAAAAGGATGTTCGATATATGCCGCCTAGAAGCTGCATCATGCTTTTGTAAACTGAATAACAAGTGTAAGGGTAATGAGACTTGAAAGAAAAGTACCGCTTCGCACTTCTTCCCACAGAAGGATATAGTTGGTCCAGTGGTGTCAGCTGGGGTAACATTTGCCTCCAGAATGCATGATTTGTGGTCTAGAAACGAAGAATTGCAACGTCAATTAGAAACTGAGTGGAGACAAGGGAAAAGAAGGACTATTCAAAGGAGTGAAAGAACAAATACATACATTTTTTCTCACACATTGTGCAAGTATTTTCACCCACAATCTGACTAATGTCTTCGACAGCTGCCTTACAGAATTTGCATGTACAATTGGGGCAATACCATTCACCAGGGGGAAACATCTGTAATTGAACCTCAAAAAGATCCAATAAGGCATCAGATGACCCTAAAACAACCTTGAGGTAGTTAAAAGTCAACGACACTTCAGCTGAATAGAGTTTATATGCATTGAATCTTATCCGTTCATTTAGCTAATAGCATTATCCTAAAAACTGTTTATACGGAGCACCACATAGACCAGTGTTTCCCTTTTGTAAATTTGCTTAGCTTAGCACTAAATTTTTAAAGGTAATCCAAAGAAGACAAATATACAAACAGCAAAATCAACATACCCGTATGTCTAGGCATCTTTGGTGGAAAGTTGAAGGACAACCATCACAGCAAACTAAATCACCTCCATCTCCACAAATACCACAAGCATCGTCATTTGGATCATCAGCAATTACATCTACCGAACAAAAACCAATGTGCCGAGCACCCTTTTGCTTATCCCATGCATCTATTTGGCATTGTAGAAGAGAAACCCCAGAATCCAAAAATATGTTCTGGAATGGCTGCTGCAATTTGCTTCCGGCATGTATCTCAAACTTCGAAACTGAAAGAATTTTGCTACAGCAGCCACAGTGAATCCCGTCTCTTGTAATCCAACCCTCAAGCATTGCACGTGACCGTCGTTGGTTCATGTACATCACCTTTTCTCTCGACTGTATGATCCCACTATCAATCAGCCATCCCAGTACAGTCCGTTTTTCAGATGAAGGCACAAAGCCATCCCTCTCTGAACGCCGTACCAACAATGTACTCCTACTATGTTTGCTAATTTTCCCTCCATCCACACGATGAGAGGATGAACCAGTTGATTTTTCAGTTTGGTGGCGCAGAGGGCTTTCACTTTTTGAAGTTGTACCCAGTGAACCGTCTCTGTCATTGACCTCAGTCTTTATTGACATGGCAACCAGTTCTGGAGAGGAGCTTCGCTCCTCTTTACGAACATATCTGTCACCGTTTCTAACTTCATTTCTAGTGGCTGAAAAGTTTCTTGAAAAAGTCGCTTGTCCATCACTATCACTGGCACATTGTTCCTCCCTTTTCATATCTTTTTCAATCTTTCTTTTGGTTTTCCGTGTTAACTGACTGAGTATCTCATCTGAGATCAAAGTAATTGCACTATCTTCACAAGGCTTGGCCACTTTTTCCCCACTATTTACCTGCTTAAGAAGTGCTTCATAAGCCTTGATAATAGACCAATAAGCTGTTCCCCTGGGGCTTATATAAACTGCATCTAAATAGTCTCTATTCCTTCTAGGTCTATAGTCAATCGTCCACCCTGCTTCCAGTAACATTTCCCTAATCCGCTCACGTAATCTTTGTTTTTCCGTGCCTGAACCGCGCCTAATCTTACCATCTCTGATTTTTGGAGGCGTTGGCGCCACAGGTAAAGTTCTTTCTCCTCCAGTACTTGACATCTGGAGGAGCTTATGAGGCTGAATGGTTCTCTTCTGCAGCCGCCTCGAGCTATCACTATCTTCAGAATCTTGGTCCTGGCACTTACTCTTCATGGTTAAGGCCATCGGCACATTCAACCCATTTGACTGTATCCTTGCAGGGGGAAGCAGTTTCGCCATATTCTCAGTCTTAACAGCGGTCGGCGACTGGATAGCAACACGTATTTTACCAGTCTCCTGAACCTTGGACACATATTGATGAGGTTTTTTAGCTTCCACATCAGTGAAATTCTGTGGTAACCCTCTCATCTTATTCAGCTTGTTCGGCATCACCTTGAGGACACCATTTTTCCCTTGAACCCTGATTGGTCCATCGAAATTGATCTCACGCTTGTACAGCTTCTTCTGCAACAGTAACGCATGAGGTTTACCCTCGTTCCCACTCACCTTACACCTGTTTCTATAACCTATGTTCCCTGATCCATCTCTCTTCCCAACATCTAAATCTCTACTACTAGACCCAGTTCCATATTCACCAGACCCTAAGTACGCTTTCTTACCAATATCAACTCCACTACCATCATAAGATCTCCTCATCCTCATAGCCAATAACTCCTCTTCACTCTCCTCATTTTCATCATTATCGTCTAATCTATACCTCTTACTCTCCTTCCACTCTCTGCTCTTTCCAACAACACAATCCTCCCTTTTCAAGCCAAAACGACTCTCTTCTACATTACGATAGTGAGAATTCTTAAGTAGATCGCTAGACTCAGAATCACTCTTAATCATCCTAGACCTCTTCCTATCCAAACTCGGACGATGATTTTCTGGAAACGAACAGAATTTACCAGCACCATCGCTCTTCTTAACGATCAAGCAACCAGACGAACTTCGTTTCTTTATCAACACTCCTGGAGATTCACCGGATCTCCTCCCACCTCCTCTCTCCATCTACAAACACCTAATTCCGATCTACAAACCCTCAATTTTCCCCCAATTCCGAAATGCAATCACCAGAGACCATTAATCTCCCACGGCGATGAACCCTAGGAACGCCAGATCTAAATCGATCTCCTCATATTCCCTTAATGAGACGCGAAACACTGCAGCGAATAATTTCCCGACGCTATTAACTTACATGGATTTATCAACTCCGGCGGCGGGTGGAGGAGCGGGCGGAGGAAATGTTATTTTTCCGGCGACCAACACGAGAAAATTGAAAATTGGAAGAAGAAGGAGGAGAAGCGTTTGATCCACAAGGCCTTAATTATATTTCTTTCCCACTGAAAAAAAATATAAGAAAGTCAATATGGAAATAGAATTTTTGTTTGTTTGGTTTAAATTTTAATTATGATTTTTTTAGTTTGCTAAATTTTTTCCCTAATCGTTGTATGTAGATTTGTACGTACCTCTCTTCTTTCTTTTTTAATTTTTTCCCTCCAAATCTTGTTAAGATCTGGGAACTATCACCGACATTGAAAAATGACTGCTGAAATCTTATGCTTTCCCAAAAAAGTCACTGGTTTAATTTGCATATATCAATTAATAAAAATATGTCTTTATGCTATACAAAGAGTTTCTAAACCAAAGTCGATGCTTAGAAATTGAAATAAGCAGAAATTTTAATGTAGAATTCAATAATTTCAAGATTAATCAATAAAAATGTATTTTACGTAGAGTCTATTTTTCATAAAAAAATTATAATTTTGTTTTTTTTATAGTATGATATTTGTTTTATTACTTTCTCACTAAGAAAAATGTGCAAAATTAGTGAATAATAATGTTAATATATCTAATTAATTACCAAAAAATGTTAATATATCTAATTTATATTTGTGTGTTAAATATTAAACCATAACATTATTGTTAACAATATAACTTTTATATACTAATAATATGTAAACATTTTTAAATGATATTATAATTAATATTTTATATATAAATTTTACATACTAACAATATGCAATATTATCTTGTAATAATATTAAAATTTTAACAATGCATTATATATTATTTAATAACATATAATATATATGTTATTTATCTAATATTTATTTGATTAGCATATAATAGTGTTAATATGCTAATTATGTATAATAATATTAGCGTGTTAACAATGTATTATGTATTACATGATGTTAATGTGGTAACATCGCATCATGTATTATTTGATAACACATAAATATGAATACTATTTATGGGTAATTTATTTGATATTAGAATTAACATATAATAACTCATATCATGTTAACATGTTAATGTTGTTATGAATATTGTTAGGGTTTTGGATTTAGAATTTAAAATTTTGGGTTTATGGCTTATGATTTAGGGTTTAAGGTTTAAAATTAAGGATTTTTAGTTTATGGTTTCTGATTTATGGTTCAAGTTTAGAGTTAGCATATTATGTGATTACAATTTTTATGTGTTAACAATATTATCGTGCTAACATGATCAGGGGAGAATACATAAATATTTTTGATATCAGCTGGGGCATAATAATTTTTTCTAATTTTAATATAGGACATAATTATATAATATATTTAAATTTTAAGGTTCAAAAAACTATTAAACAAAATTAATTTTACTGACTTAGATTTTTAATATATACATAAAACATGAAAAATGACATTTTTAAATAAACCATATATATATTGTTAAAATTAATAAGTCACATATATTACAGTCAAATAATTTTATCTAGAAGATAATCTGTGATGTAAGATCAGAGGAGATCTCACAGATTGATGGATGGTGGAACCAAAAAGGCTGGCCGTACAACACTCTCCTTCTAGATCGGTGGGTGATTGATGGAATGAAGTGGATAGATTGATGGATTCAAGGCCAACTGGTCGTACAACTCTCTTTGGCAGTGAACAAATGATGGAATGGAATAGATGGGTGGATTGAGGACGCCACAAAGCCTGATGGAAAGAAGCTTTGATAAGTCAGGATGCTTAAGGCCGATATGACTCACGATCTTAAGGCTTGATAGATGGGATTCTTTAGCAAGAAAACTCCGGTTATTTTATTGAATGAATTGTAAAGATACAC
>KE154964.1:0-16208 GCA_000411075.1 Sisymbrium irio | reverse complement strand
AAAAAAAAAAAAAAAACTGGTACTTGAGCCATTACCTGCAGACCAAAACATTTACAACCACATTAATAACAAATTTTAAAATACAGATTCCTACTCAAAGTTCACTACGGAGACTTCTTAAGAAATCTGCTTATTATGACTTAAGTGCTTAATTCGACCAAAAACTTGATTACTTCATCAATATATTATATAATCACGCCAAAATCACACACATTAAAGTTTATAGTCTAACACACCCCCATAAAAAAAAATCTTAAAAATTCATTATAACTTTCCTGTAATTGCAATTTAAAATATACAGACTTCTACTTAAAGTCCACCATGGAGACTTCCTAAGAAGTCTGCTTATTATGACCTAAGTGCCTAATTCGACCAAAAATTTGATTACTTCATCAATATATTATATAATCACGTCAAAATCACACGCATGAAAGTTTATAGCCTAACACACCTCCACGAAAAGGAAAATCTTAAAAATTCATTATAACTTTCCCGTAATTGCAATTTTAAATATACAGACTTCTACTCAAAAGTCCACCACGGAGACTTTCCACTGAAGTCTACTATAATAGACTTCATGTAAAGTCTATAATTTGGCCTACTTTTGCAATTGAAAAAATGACGAATAGACTTCACCGTCATTAGTAGACTTCGTCGCCAAAAGTGGACTTCAAAAGAAGTCTACGAGGGTTTACTTTTGCAATTACCTTTTGACGTATACTTCTCCGCCCGGGATAGGCTTCTCCGAGAAGTCTACTACATTAGTAGACATCTCGGAGAAGTCTACTCCAAAAGTAGACATCTCGAAGAAGTCTACTGTTGTAGTAGATTTTTCTGGGGTCTAGTTTTGCAATTGACCAAAGTTTGACTTTTCTGAGTAGACTTCACATGAAGTCTACTCTATTCGCAGACTTCAAAGGAAGTATATTGTGGTTAGCTTTGCGTTGACCAAATTGTCGAATAACAATTTCTTGTAGACTTCACATGAAGTCTACTTAATTTTCGTTAATTTGTAGACTTCGCATAAAGTCTACTAATTATTTGTCATTATAAGTTAATTCCATAACATTTTAGTCAAATGAAAATATAACCTAAGTAGATTTCTTTTTAAGTCTAGAGAAGTCAATATTTGGTCAACCTTAAATTCGGTTAGTAGACTTCAGCCCTAGACTTCTAAAAAGTCTTTGTCCTGGTCAGATGCAAAATTAAACCCCAGTAGACTTTACGAAGAAGTCTACTACGTGTGGACTTTAATTGAAGTCTGCACCATTTTTTTCTGTTTCCAAATGAATATAGTAGACTTTTAGTGAAGTCTACGGCACGAAAGCCGAGAAAAATGTTAAATGCAAAACTAACATATATTAGACTTCACACGTAGACTTCAATTGTGTACACTTCACATGAAGTCTACCTTCGCGAAACAGATATGAAATTCACAAAATGAATAGAAATTGACCTTATGACTAGTTTTTTAGCTTGGACGATCGCCCAGAACATCGAATATGGTCGACACCGAAGAAGTCCAGCCGGTATCTGTGCAAGAATCACAACATATGACAAGAAAGAAGCATTTGAAAATTTGAGAATTGAAAATATGGAGTTTTAGGGATGAAAATGGAGGAGAGAATGAAGAAAATGGGGATATGAGAGTCATGCGTATGATTTTATAGCTTAAATTCCGGTGGTTAAAGCATTTAGAGCTTCAAATTTGGTTGTTAATGGTGGTTGAAAAAAAATGATGATAGTGTCAATATCGTGAACAATGAAGAAAATGAAGATATGAGTGTATTTTGTATTTTCACCGAAAATGAAATTAAATTTAGGATAATGACATTTTGTTATTATTTAGAAAGTAAAATATTTATATGGGTAGAAAAATAACATTTGTTGGAGAGAGAAGAAGATGAGTTTAGAATTCTATTTGACTCCAAATAAAGAGTCATAAGTGAAAGTATTCATTTCTTTAATATTTAATATATTTTTATTATAATTAATTTTGTGTTTAATCAATTAGAGAGTTACGATCTATTCATTTAAGTGTTTAGATACATATTATTAATATATATTTTATTTATGATAATTTATCTCTATATAATAATATGTGATTAAATGTATTGAAATTTATTGTAGTTTACATATATGTTTAGTCTAAATTATTGTTAATAAAATTAAAAATTTTAATGGTATTTTTTATAAATCACATATGAATATAAAATTTATTTCAAAAATGTTTTCTTAATTAATAATATAGATTATTGATGAAAACAAAAAAAAACATAAATTGACATTTATCTAATTCAACTATTTTGTTAGTTATTATTATTTTTTTTTGTCATACTTAGTAGTATAAAGTTAACATTTATCTAATACAATATTGGCATATGTTAACTGAGTTTAGTAACTAACTAAACTTAGTACTATGCTTTTGAATATCTTTTGGCTTTAGCAAATTATTAACTAGAGGTAGGTAAATGTTGACCAAGACTGTAAAATTGATTAGGAAAACATGAATCTGTTGACGAAAATTTAATTATATATATATGGTGATGGATAAGCTTATTATAGCCATTTATATAAGGAAATTTCATTTGAAGACGAAAACGATTAGTTTTTTAGTTAAAATGGTAATCAACACAAATCATTGATTAATGGCACAAATTATTGATTAGTGACACAAATTATTCGTTCTCAGTTTCACTTATTTGACCCACAGACGCTTTCCTTCCTTCATATATATATAAAAACTCTCTCCCAATCTCTCACTCTTGCTCTCTGATCAAAGAGATGGAAATGAACGGTGAAGATCGTATCTCAGGTGAACGTCCGATCATCATGGTGACAAACGACGACGGAATAGACGCGGCTGGTCTCCGTTCTCTGGTTCGCGTCCTCGTCTCCACCAACCTCTACGACGTTCGCGTCTGCGCTCCTGATTCGTACGTTTTTACTCCAATTTGATTCGGAAAGTGTTTGTCTTTTTGATATAGTAATCTCTTAGAGAGTGTTTGTTACATTAGGGTCGTCTTTCTGTTGTGTCTTTGCGCCATTCTTCAAATTTGAACACCAAAGATTCTTCCTTTTTGTCCTTGTGTGATGGATGTGTGTTCTGTCTTTGTGTTCAGGGAGAAATCTGCGGTTAGTCACAGTATAATATGGAGTAGACCACTCTCTGCAAAAAGAGTTGAAATTGATGGAGCTGAAGCCTATGCTGTTTCTGGTTTGTTTTTTTTGCTTATGAAAGAAAATTGACAAAGCATTGAACTTTTATGGATTTTATATGTTATGTTTGTTTCTGTATGCTCTTAAGGAACCCCTGCGGATTGCACTGGCTTGGGCTTGTCAGAAGCACTTTTCCCTTCTCTTCCTGACCTGGTAATAACAAATACAATTTGTTACAGTGATCGATCCTATGGAATGTCAGTATGAAATGAAAAGTGACTTAAAATGATGTGTCAATAGAGCCTTGGAGTTGTATTTGACATCTCCTTATAATCTATAAGAGACATTTAAGATATGTTGGTTTTATGTAGTCATCCGTTGTTTTCCCACCTTCTATTGTTGTTGTTTTTGGAGATTTTGATTTGTGTTTGTGTGTTTTCATGTGCAGGTTCTTAGTGGTATAAATGTGGGTAGTAATTGCGGATATAACATGTATGTTGAACATTTCCTCCTATCCTTTCCCTCGTTCCGGTTTCCTTGATTTCTTGTTATGTTAAGTTTTGTTTCAATGCTTAGGGTCCATCCTTAATTTTTTTCTGTTTAAAAATTGAATTCACAACCCACTAGCAAGATCGTTGAAGTATCTTTGAGGATAGGTAGAAGATGTTGAGAGAGTGTAGAAGCAGAAATGACAGTTAGAATGTTTCGCTGGCTACCAAATTGTTTATCAAATTAGGAGGACTTACCTGGCATGTTGACTCCATTGCAGCGTCTATTCTGGAACTGTTGCTGGAGCTCGTGAAGCCTTCATGTATGATGTGCCTTCTGCCTCCATATCATATGATTGGTAAGAGTATATATATCCAATGTTTTACTCGCAGAGATTCTTTTTCTTCCCTGTTTGTGTCACGATCCTGTCTTTTTCTTTAGCCTTCATAGAGTGTTATCAGTACAATCTTTTGGTTTTTGCAGCTAAGACCTTGTAACTTATTCATCCTTGATGCTCTCTCTAGGAAACGTGGAGACATCAATGTCAACGATTTTGTCCTCGCTGCCCAAGCTTGCTTGCCTATTATCAACGGCATAATCAGTGCGATCAAGAACAAAACTCACCCAACAAACTGCTTTCTGAATATCGATTTGCCGACTGATATTGCTAACCATAAGGTAAGTCTCATGGCAGCTTTTAACGACATTCTCTTAAATCCCTGCGCCTAACTATCCCTCTGAGTTTCATATGTCCATTCTTTCTAAATGAAGGGATACAAGCTAACTACACAAGGAAAAAGCTTGGGTAAAATGGGATGGAGACAAGTAGAGGAGGAGGCACAAGGAGCGAAGATGTTGTCTACAATGGTAATGGAAACAGATTCAGGAGTAGTCTCAGAAAACGACACATCTGCACATCAATCAAAAGATAGCCGTTTATTCAAGAGAGAGGTATCAATAATGATTTGTAACTAGCTTTGCTTCCTCTGGTGTACATAAATTTGATTCTTTTGGGTCTTTTGCTTGAATAGCTGAGGACTGTGGTGGTTGAAGAAGGGACTGATCTTCAGTTTTTACGAGAAGGATTTGTAAGCATTCTCATATATGTCTCTTAAACTCATCTCCACACCGTTATTCTAACTTGATGGTAAGCGCTCTTTTGGATTACAGATCACAGTGACGCCGATTGGAGCTCTCTCTCAGGTTGATGTGGATTGTCAAAATTACTACAAAGAATGGCTTCCCAAGATTACAAGCCAGTCATATTCTTCATCCTTGTGATGCCGCCAAATGAGGAAAAACTCTTTAAGTTTGAATAACTTACCCATTGTGGACCACCATTTGTGGTAGACCTGTTATTATATAATTTATATCAGTACTAGTTCATCCATACTCTTGGTGCTATTATGTTTTGAGCAGCTAGTCAATTATCGCCACACATGTTTCATTTTCTCTCTGTTTATGAAAGTCTTTTGCAGTAGCTTACCCTGAACTTGTAACGAACGAGCTTACTTTCATATTATATCACTCTGATCTGTTTTACATCGACAGCTTACAAAAAAACCCATGCAACATATATGTTATAACCGATGTGTTTATCTTACATATAATGCATCGCATCTCCGTACTAATAATAAGCATCCAAAAAAATTGTGTCAGGGAGAACCAGCTCTCTCACTCATTGAACTTCAGCTAATTAAAGCCTTGTTCGACTTTCTGTTGTTTCCATGTCATGCAATTGGTCGCATCACGATCGATCTCCAGCAACGATATGGCCTACTTTCAGCTCCTCCATGATTAGCTCCACAGCTTCCACCCTCTTGGTAAGCGTCCAAGTCTTCCAAGCATGCATCAAAATGATTCTTCAAAGACTCCAAAGTTAGAATCCTCCTTTCCTCACTCGAAACAGAAGTTTTATTCTTCCGAAGTTCTTCACCCATATCAATGTTTCTTTTCTTGTTTGGCGCATTCACCAACTTTAAGAGCCATCTTTAACGCACGTCTCTTAGGAGAGTTTTCAAACTTTTAATAAACTAAGATAAATCAAATTTACACTTTATATCAACAACCGTCTCTAAGAGCATCCTTATCGCTACAACTCTATTAAAGATTTTTAACTAATACTTTTTATACTTTTTTATAAAATGTAAGTCAAGAGAATTCTGATTTGAAGTAGAGAGAGAGGAGAAAAGTTGAAAACGGACACTTGTTAGTTAAGACATGTTTCTTAAAAGTCTTGTTTAAGATTTGGTTCTCCTTTTATTATTGTTTTTTCATTTAATTAAATCAATTATTAAGCTAAAAATTAAGTTAAGAAGCAGCTATAATGATGGTCTAAAACAACTCACTTTAGAGACGTTTCTACATCTCACGTGTCCCAGTTTGATTGAAGAAAAATACTGTAACAAAAAAATCCTTTGTTTTTTCTCTTCGAAGTCTTCTCTCTCCATGTCAATTTCCCTCAACCAAATACTTTTACAAATTTAATATAAAGTTAATATTAAAATATTAATTTAGAGATCTATTTGGAGTTTGTGCGTTAATGATGATCTTAGTATTTTAAAAAGTTAAAAAGTTAGATCTTAGCAATAATTTTTTAGTTTTTAAAAGTGGTAAGATATTGGTATAGAACCTAATAATAAAAAAGTTTTTAGAGGAGTTCCAATAGTGGATTTTTTAAAATGAGGATTTAAAATAAAGTATTGCCATTTTAATATTTTAATTAAATAACTAAAATGTATTTATTTTTCATCAGTTAAACTAATTATGTGTTGTCATGTTGAGAGACATTTTCGAAAAACTATCTGATCGGAACATGTCTTTTGCCTTTCTCATATTTTTTCCTTCTTTTTTATTTTTTATTTTTTTTATAATGTGTGTAAAGCTTCCATTAGAGGTGATCTTAACACCTTGTTCCGACCAATGAGAATAAACATCCCGTCTCCAAATTAGTGGTGTTAAAATGGGTAAAAGCCCATAAAATATCCTAAAACTCTACTGATTTTTGGAGTCCATACTTTACCCTTTTAATTAAAATAAATGTGGGTACTATCCTTTATATAACTATCCTAACGAGTTTACCCTTTAGTATATAAGATTTGTATGAGTTTTTTATAGTCAATAAAAAAACAGATAAGATACGTTAGAGTAAGTCTAAATCTTTAGGATATCGTTTAAATTACTCTTAACAATACATATATTTTTAGGGTAATTAACGAGAGAGTATGTTCTAGAGGATATCCTAGTGATTAGAGTAGGATGAGGTAATTTTACCCAATATAACACCACTACTCCAAATTCTCCAAAAACTGCTTTTACAATATTATGTTTTGTCCCATCAACTAATATAATTTTTTATATATAAATCGGATTTCTTTATATTTATATTCTTTTGTAAGAAATTAACGGATTATATTTTCGGTAACATTTTTTGTAATCAGGATATTTAAAAACTAATTTTTGAATCATGATTTTTATTTATATAATTTGTCATTTTGACTAAACTGGAAACTATAAAAATAATTTGTGATTTTAATATTAAAAATATAAAGATTGAAGATAAAATTTTTAAAAATTAAAATGATCACTTTTTAATCATACAGTATGTTAGATTATAAAAGTTTGTACAAACTTCAAATTTAATGTTTTTTAGCACCTTGTTCCGACCAATGAGAATAAACATCCCGTCTCCAAATTAATGGTGTTAAAATGGATAAAAGCCCATAAAATATCCTAAAACCCTACTGATTTTTGGAGTCCATACTTTACTCTTTTAACTAAAATAAATGTGGGTACTATCCTTTATATAACTATCCTAACGAGTTTACCCTTTAGTATATAAAGTTTGAAGGAGTTTTTTTATGGTTAATAAAAAAACAGATAGGATACGTTAGAGTAAGTCTAAATTTTTAGGATATCGTTCAAATTACTCTAACAATAAATATATTTTTAGGGAAATTAACGAGAGAGTATTTTCTTGAGGATATCTTAGTGATTAGAGTAAAATAAGGTAATTTTATTTACCCAATATAACACCACTACTCCAAATTCTCCAAAAGCTGCTTTTACAATATTATGATTTTTCGCATCAACTAATATAACTTTTTATATATAAATCAGATTTCTTTATATTTATATTCTTTTATAAGAAATTAACGGATTATATTTTCGATAACATTTTTGTAATCAGGATATTTAAAAAATAAGTTTTGAATCATGATTTTTATTTATATAATTTGTCGTTTTGACTAAACTGGAAACTAAAAAAAGAATTTGTGATTTTAATATTAAAAATACAAAGATTGAAGATAAAAATTTTAAAAATTAAAATGATCACTTTTTAATCATACAGTATGTTAGATTATAAAAGTTTGTACAAACTTCAAATGTAATTTTTTTTTAAATAACAATTAATGATGCGTTATTACATATACAATCTTATTATTAAACCAATTTCATTGTTATACGTTGTTGTAAACAAAGACACCAAAAAAGAAAGGCATATGTACAAATCGATTTTCATTTGTCAGTTCTAGAATTTAGGTGACGTAGACGAAGTTTAATCGTAGGACTTGTTATATTACTTTTAATGCATGTGTTGAATTTTAAATTTAATAGTTGAGTCATTGCGATGTAAGTGTTGAAAAATAAAATAATTTTATGTGGATTCATCAGTGTTAAATATATTCAGTATGTTGAAAACTATTTTTGCGGATTCGCGCATAACAGCTGTTATATTACTATTAGTTATTGAGATCTTAAATATTTTTATTTCATCTATTTATTTATGATTAATTATTTCATAGCAAACAATTTAAAAAAAAAATTATACAAAAGTTTATAACTTTTTAAACTCTATAAATAGAAATTTGGTTAATTTCATTTGAATTTATAAAAAAAATAATGAAATAGGTGTTGAATTTTTATCCAAGAAGAGCATTGTAGTGTTTCAAAATGCAGTGTGTTTTGAATTCTGATGTGGAAAAAAGAAAAAATGATGTAGAGTGCTAAAAAATGAGTTGGAGGGTGTTGAATATGTTTTGCATTGTACATAGCCTTAGTCTATCTACAATGAATGTGTTGATAACTCTTTTCAACTGTTGAAATCTTTGCAATGAGGATGTTGATAAATTGGACTTATCTATGTGGCATAAACAGAAGTTGTAAAGTTTCAACAGTTAAAACTTTTTTTTGTGGTTCGCAACTACCATGTGGCGCTTCCTGATTAGACAGAAATGGTGCACATGCGCTGACATGTCATGATTTATTTATTTATTTATTTTGAAATCTGAATTAAGTGTTGTGTTCTTATTGATTATGCAGATTTCTTTTGTTTCTTATCCTCACCCAATAATCCAAACATATTTATTATATAATAAATTTTTTTAAAAAAAATATAAAAAATTATATCAAAATTCAAGATTTTTTTTTATGTATAAATAAAGACTATTCTCATTTTATTTGGATACAGAAAACGTTATTTTCAGTATAATCAATTAATTAAGTTACGTATTTTTATTTTGTGTATTTAAAATTTTCTTAATTATGTGTGTTTTATTATCTGTATATAAAGTTTTTTAATTTCAGTTGTTTAAATAATATTAATTTTTCGTATTTAAAAAAATAAAAGTAGGTAAATATCTAACTTAAAAATGAATATATTTTTCATTTTAATTGGTTTATTAATATTTATTTTTATTATTTAAAAATTAATCTAAGTATAATAATTTAAAATAAATATTATTAAAAATTATGTTATTTTATTTTTAAGTTAATTATTAATATATAGTTATTATATTGTAAGAAAAACAAATAATATAAACAAAAAGTTGTGGGATATAATATTGAATCTGTTAAAACAAATCATTGTAAATGTTTATAATGAAATTAATATTAAATAAATGAGGTGAAAAAAAGAAAAGATGATGTCGAATACTAAAAGTGAAAAATAAAGGTGTTGAAACCATTGTACATGGCTTAATTGCGATAACACCATCATCATCACATGTACAAGCGTGAGATTAGTAATCTTGCATAATCCTTGGTTGTTTTTCGCCAACGCATAATCCTTGTTTTACACTTCAAGTTATGACTTAAACATACCTAAGTTTAATATTGTTACACGTCCAATTGGTCTGCATATTAAGTTTGCTGGATTAATGGAGAAGGAAGACCATATAATATGTCACGTGATCATTATTCTTCATCCTTACGTTTCTCATCTTTCTAGTTACTCTCATTCGACTTCGGACTATATGATTAATTACTCTCATTCGACTTCGGACTATATGCTTAATTTTTAATCATATAGACGCACATATAAATATATTGGTGCATGCATATAAATGCATTGTTGTCGTCTTCTTCAATAACAACTCCATCAATTTAGTTCCTTTCATTCTAACTCAATTTGACAACAGATTTTCCACCAATGAAGATACGAATACTTATCCTAGTATTTCTCCTACAATGTGCTTTCAATCTTAGCCTACATTTCCACCCACTCGATCCATTAACTCCCCAAGAAATCAACAAAACAAGCTTCATCGTCAAGATATCTCATCTAGGTAATTTTAAAGATCTCACATTTCACTACCTCGATCTCGAAGAACCAAACAAGAGCCACGTCCTCCAGTGGCTATCCTCCAAAAAACCACCACACCCACCACGTCGTCGCTCACTCGTGGTTGTTCGAGCTGGTGGTCAAACCCACGAGCTCATCATCGACCTAACCACAGGCAAAATCGCATCCTCACGCATCTACACGGGCCATGGCTTCCCTTCGTTCTCATTCATAGAGCTTTTCAAAGCAAGCAAGCTTCCTCTAAGTTACCCTTCTTTCAAGAAATCGATTCTTGATCGATCTCTAAACATCTCCGAGGTTTCTTGCATCCCTTTCAGCGTTGGTTGGTACGGAGAAACCATCACGAGACGAGAGGTCAAAGCCTCTTGCTTTTACAGAGACGGATCGGTCAACGTTTTCACAAGACCCATCGAAGGAATCACCATAACCATAGACGTTGACCTAATGAAAGTCGTGAAATACTCGGACAGATTCAGAAAACCTATCCCTGATTCAGAAGATAACGACTTTCGAACCAAAGAAAAACCTTTCCCGTTCTCTTGCAACGTCTCCGACACAGGCTTCAAGATACTCGGCAATAAAATAAAATGGGCTAACTGGAAATTCCACGTCGGATTTACTGCTAGGGCGGGGATAACCATATCAACGGCTTCGGTTCTTGATCCGAGAACCAAAAGGTTCAGAAGAGTGATGTACAGAGGACACGTGTCAGAGACTTTTGTTCCTTACATGGACCCAACCTACGACTGGTACTTCCGTACGTTCATGGATATCGGGGAGTTCGGCTTCGGGAGATCCGCAGTTAATCTGCAACCGCTCATCGACTGCCCGCAAAACGCGGCGTTTTTAGATGGTCACGTGGCGGGACCAGACGGGACAGCTCAGAGGATGACCAATGTGATGTGTGTCTTTGAGAAAAACGGTTATGGAGCTTCGTTTAGACACACCGAGATTAATGTTCCAGGACAAGTGGTAAAGTTCAAAATCCAGCTCCTTTATTTTTATACTTTTTCTTTTTATATTGGTTAATTATTTAATTATTTATTTTATTTTATTTTTTTGCAGATAACTAGTGGTGAAGCTGATATAAGCTTAGTGGTTAGAATGGTGGCAACACTCGGAAACTATGATTACATTGTTGATTGGGAATTTAAGAAGAATGGAGCCATCAGAGTTGGGGTAAAGTCTAGTTAATGTTTTTAATTTTACGTTACTTTAGTTTTAGAGTATTTTGCACACAATGGAAAAAAGTTGCATGGCATATAAATGAAAGATAAAATTCGAAATATCAAAAAATTTGTTTTCGTTGCATCGTTATTGTGCTTGTAATTAGACAACCACCTAATATCCGAATTATTAATTTGTCATTTACAACGTTAGCATATTTATTTATGATTAGGTGGATTTGACTGGAGTTTTAGAAGTCAAAGCGACGACGTACACTTCGAACGAGCAGATAAAGGAAAACGTCTACGGTACACTCGTGGCTAAAAGCACCATCGCCGTTAACCACGACCACTACCTAACCTACTACTTAGATCTTGACATTGACGGGAATGGCAATTCTTTAGTGAAAGCCAAACTTAAAACGGTAAGAGTATCTGACGTTCATAACAAAACCTCTTCTCCGAGGAAGAGTTACTGGACGGTCGTTAAAGAGACTGCCAAAACAGAAGTAGACGGTAGAGTTCGGCTAGGCTCAGAGCCGGTTGAACTATTAATAGTTAACCCACAAAAAAAGACGAAAATAGGGAACACGGTTGGTTACCGGCTGATACCGGAACATTTACCGGTAACTTCGCTTTTAACGGACGATGATTACCCGGAGATACGAGCGTCTTACACGAAATATCCGGTTTGGGTAACCGCTTATAACCGGTCAGAGAGATGGGCCGGTGGGTTTTATAGTGATAGGAGCCGTGGAGATGATGGCTTAGCTATATGGAGTAGCAGGTAACTAATTTAGTTAGTTCATCAGTTGTTATATATGTTTTAGTTAGTGAAAAATGGAATAATATTTGTGGGTTTGTCTTTTGGGAACAGGAACAGAGAGATAGAGAACAAAGACATAGTGATGTGGTACAATGTTGGGTTTCATCACATTCCATACCAAGAAGATTTTCCAGTAATGCCAACACTTCACGGTGGATTTAGTCTTCGACCTTCTAATTTTTTCGACAACGATCCTTTGATCGACTAAAGAGAGAAAAAACCATTTTATTCTAACTTTGTTCTATTTCTGGTAAGTTATTTTATCTTCTTATATATTATGATTTGATAATCTGTTTCTGAGATATTTGGAAAGAATTCGTGTGGATAATGTACACTAATATACCAATTCAAGATGATTTGTGTAGTCAATAAACATTGTTCTCTACCTAAATAAATTGGTTTTGAGTGAAAATTGGACTGGTCTCCGGTTGAACCGGTTTCAGTAAGAAAACCGTAATGGGCCTTTATAGCCCATTGACTTACTCGAAGGAAGAAGACTTGTGAACTCTGCTAACTTTACGTTTGCGTTTGCTTTCGATTCTCTTGATTCCCATTATCTTTAAGCTTGACTTGTACAACAAAGTCCAGATCTCTAATCTGTGTTCCGCTGGTTTACCTCAACCTAAGCCCACACGTCAAGTTACAAAGAAAGAAAAATACAAAAAAAAAAAACATCTTTAAAAATCGAAAAATCGTTCCTTTTTGTTTCCAAGCAAATCCTTATTTAGTTAGTGCCCATATCGAATTCGACCGAACCCATCCATGTTCTGAATTATAATCCTTGAAAACATTCGAATCTATGTTAAAAATCCCATCTTTATTATTTATCTCTGAAGTCATAATAGTTTTTAGTTGTTGTTTGTTGGTGTTGTCGCAATATACACACAGAGATGGGATCCGCCGCTGTTGCGAGTTCTTCTTCTGATTCTGCGATCTCTGGCAAGTTTCTCTCTTTCTTATCTTTATGTTTAAGGGTTTCACCTTTGATCTATTGTTCTTTAGTATATCCCAATTCGAGGGAAGAGCTTATAGAGGCTTCGTTATGGCTTTCAAGATCTAAATCATGAAGCTTTTTGATTTGTTTGGATTTGAATATCTATTGATGTGAGACGAATTTGGAAAAGTTATAGATTTTGTTTGAGATATTGTGGAGAGAAGCTGAAATAGGAAACTCACATTGTGGGGATTTAATAATGTATTTTCTCTGTTGAAACTTTGTGTAGCTCTGCGTGAGAAGCATGAGAAGGAAGTGGAGAATCTAACACTGACGACACATCCTTTGAATACATTGAGGTTCTTTGTTGAAGCTACTTTTCTCTACATCAAGCGGTCTATATCGTATCTGCTTGCTCATGGAGGTTGGTTCATGCTTGTAACCTCTTTGTTAGTCGGATTTGGAGTTTTGCTTGTGACTGTTGATGGACCTCACGGAAAGGTAAACACTTTTTTTTTTCGTACTTCTTTATTCAAAACCTTTCCTGGATCGTGTATAAGAAGAGACCAACACTGTGTGTGTTTGTTGTTTACAGCATGTTGAAGAAGTATTAGAGTATGTCCGATACAGCTTATGGTGGATAGCACTTGGCGTCGCTTCTTCTATCGGTCTTGGTTAGTCTCACAAAACTGTCTGTCACACACACAATAGAAAAACATTAATCTTTTCGCATTTAACATTCTTCTTGTTACTACTATAGGATCTGGTCTCCACACTTTTGTTCTCTATTTGGGTCCACACATTGCTTTCTTCACGCTGAAAGCAACGCAATGTGGCCGTGTTGATCTAAAATCTGCACCATATGATACGATACAGTTTAAACGGGTTCCTTCGTGGCTCGATAAATCTTGTTCAGAATTCGGTCCTCCTTTAATGGTATCAGCTGCTGGGTCTCGTGTTCCCCTTACCAGCATATTGCCGCAAGTCCAACTGGAAGCAATTCTATGGGGTATTGGGACAGCTCTTGGGGAGCTTCCCCCATATTTCATCTCAAGGGCAGGTAAATATATTGCTTCCCTCTCTCTATATATATATATATTTCTCTTTGATTTGTGGTGTGTGCATAGGTCTCGGTTGTTTATTGTTTTGGCTCTCTGAATGTTTCCAGCTAGTCTTTCTGGGGACACAGTGGAGGGAATGGAAGAATTAGATGCGTCATCAGCTGAGGATAGCGGATTTATGGCGACTTACCTGAACCGGCTTAAGCGTTGGCTATTAACACATTCGCAGCACTTGAATTTCTTTACTGTCTTGGTTCTTGCTTCGGTCAGTATACATCGTTTAACTTACTTTCACTTTCCCTTCTGTACTTTGAATTAGGATTTACCATTTAAACACTCTTTTGGTTTGAGTGCAGGTCCCAAACCCGTTGTTTGACCTCGCTGGAATAATGTGTGGACAATTTGGAGTTCCGTTTTGGGAGTTTTTTCTTGCAACTTTAATCGGGAAGGCGATCATCAAAACTCACATACAGGTGTGGAACTCGTATCTTTTAGATTTGATAGTGACTCTCTGGATCTGCTGTAACACTTGAATGGCTCTTTAATTTTGTTTCTTATGTGCTTTTCTTTTTCTTCTGATAGACAATATTTATCATCTGCGTGTGTAATAACCAACTGCTCGATTGGATGGAGAACGAGCTGATCTGGATACTTAGTCATGTCCCCGGTTTGGCAGCTGCGTTGCCTGGACTCATAACCAAACTCCACGCCATGAAAGAAAAGTATATTGATGCATCACCTCCGGTTCCATCTCATATCAAGGTAAAAGAATAATAATAACCAAATTCTTACGCATTTTCCATTTAGTTAAAGTGTTCTCCACTATAGCATCTTTCATGAACTTTGTGGCTTTTACTAAACTTCTATGGAATTTGGATTGTTTTTGTTGGATAGGTGAATAAATGGGATTTTTCGTTTGCATCTATCTGGAACGGGATAGTGTGGCTCATGCTCCTCAACTTCTTCGTCAAGATTGTGACAGCAACTGCGCAGAGACACTTGAAGAAGAAGCAGGAGAAAGAAATAGCTGCTCTGTCTCACTCAGAATGATTTTTCTTCCTTATGCTCCAACACATCAAAACAGAAAAAAATGGCAGCTTTCTTCTCATCTTCGCCTCGTTGACGCATTGTTCCGGTGGGATTTGTACTGTATAGAAAAGAAAAGGTTAGGAGGAATTGGGATTAGAGATTGCAGGAGGCTTATTTTGAACCTGTGATTCCATAGAGAAGGTTTTTGTGGGAAGAACTCAGAAAAAGCTTTAATTGTGCTAATTTGCTACTCTGCTTATTTAAATTAAAACTAGTGCTAAGCTATTATGGCCCAATCAACTTTTGTTGTCCGACTTTTTCACCTTTTACTTTCACTGTCGACTTTTAATTTCACTAATACATGTTTTTTCACAAGGACATGCAGAACAGAATTGTCTTATTCACAGTTACTAGTCTAGTAGCGGTTTTGTCTTCTCTTCTCCGATTCAAAGTCGAAGTTTTTCAACCGAATCTCTTCTTCCTCTCCGTATTGTTATTGAGATTCTAATGTCATCTAAAACGAGAAGCGAGAAGCGGTAAAACCCCCTTTAAGAAGGTTGAAAACAAACCTCTGTCAACTTCTAAGGAAAAAGCATCTAAGACGGCGGTGACTTCTAAGACGGCAGCGACTTCTAAGACAACGGCGGCGATTTCTATGCCGGCTGCTTCAAAGACGAGCAAACGTAAGACTTTGGGGCCCAAACCGCAAGATGAGGGCCGCCATGTCCGGCCAAAGTGAAATCCAGATCTACCGGCTCCGTCGTTATTATCCCCTCTCCCTCCTCCGGTAGAGCAACCTCCTGCGTCTCCGTCGTGTACTGAGTGGGAATCATCTCCACTGGTGTTTTATGACCCGAATATGGCAAACCAGTGCATATAATGAAAATGAAGGGCGACAGAGGGTCCCCTCGTGATAGGAATCAAGGATCCTTACCGAACCAAGTTGAACGGGAGCGAGCCA
>KE154947.1:38748-49260 GCA_000411075.1 Sisymbrium irio | reverse complement strand
ATTTTTTAGTTAATATTCTCTAAAACCTTATTATAATTTAATATTAATAAAATCTTTTAACTTACATTATTTGGATTATTAATTATAAATATATATATTTAAAAATATACATTTTGATGTTTTATATAGTTAAAAAATATAATTTTATTGTTAATTTATTGTGTAACCGCTATTACATCCGCTAATCAACCAGTCATAATTATCCCGCAAATGCAACAGTTTTTAACCGTTACACCAGTCATACAAAACGCTTAATAACATTTAACACTGCAACCGCTCATTTCCACAAACTTCCACAATCGCAACCACACCCACTGCGTTTGAATCAGTTAGACCTTTACCCGTCACCTAAAGTCCATGTAAGAATCTAAAGAGAACACACACAAAATTGGGATTGTTTTTTAATATATATATATATTATATGTATATTATATATATATATATGAGCTCACTACACTGCTCATTAATTGTCGTCATTGTGTAAGTAAATAAAGATAAAAATAAATATTTTTATAGAAATTAACAAAATTTATCGTTTTGAATAGAAAAATAAATTTTGTTTGTTGTCAGACGATTTTAAGCATTTAAATGAAAATAAGTTTTTAAGGGCATCTCCAACCTAAACACCAAATTTGGTGTGAAAAAAACATTTGGTATTTTGGTGTTCTACTTTATTTTTTATATCCAACCACAAACACCAAATTTAACACCAAAAAAAATATTCTTTATTATTATAATTCTAAATTTAAGATGCTGTTTATTTTTAATAATTAATAAGTATTTATAAAACTAATTAATTAATAAATAAAATATAAAATTACAATTGATAAAAAATAATTACAATTGATAAATAATAATAATTAAGTGATTAATTAAGGAAAATACAATCCATTAAACAAAATTACAATACATAAATTATATAACCAGAAATAAAATACATCATACTAATTTCTTGGATTTTATTATATTATTATTAAAATTTATATTATGTGTGTTTTATGTGTTTATGTTTAATTATGTTATTTTGTGTGTGTTTGATTTTAATTAGTAATTTTATGTATGCTTAATTTTAATTATGTAATTAAATGATAGATAATTATTTAAACAAATATTTTTAAACTAAAAGCATGAATAAAATATTATTTAAAGTTTTGGTGTAACACTGTTCTAAAACACCAAACTTTAAATTTGCTGTTGCTTTTGCCGTTCGGTTGGAGAACAATTAATGCTATATTTGCTGTTTTACAGTCCGACTGGAGTTGACAGTAAAAGTAAAGTGGAATTTTAGTTGGAAGAATGTGATGCTATAATGATCCATCATAGTTCATTATATGATAATATTGCATTTCTAATAATTAATGAAGAGTCATTGTCTTGCCTTGGCACATGGGCAAGTGCCACATCCGATATTGCAATCAATTCTTAATATTTCTTTCACTTAGTTTTTTTTTTTTGTATTTTCATGAACATGCCTAAGCCAGACATATCAAATCAGTCCATCTCAATTCTCATTTTTCTCAAAAACAAAAAAAACAAAGTCCTAAAATTCTCTTCAAAGGAGATCGGTTAGGGAGTACATTTAATTACGCAATTTAATATCATGTAGAGTTGGATCACGATATCAGTACATTCCAGATTATTCCGTGCATTGATTAAAATGGTAAAACAGCATGTTGATTTATATCATACTGAACAAATAATTGAGTCCAGAAGTGCCAGAAGAAGCAGATGTTGGTCCATATTCGCAGCACTACGTCAATTTATTATGTATCGTCTATTAACTTTAAGATTCTTGAAAAGCAAAACTCACGTAAATTCGCGATGTATAGTACATTTTCACTATATAGTACTCCTTATAATAAAGTATTGAATTGTGATCATTTGACAAAATAAATTAATTTAATTAATAGTCTAAGCATCATTTTCTCATCATAATTTCCAATCTGCCGACAGAAAACAAATATCTATGAACCGTGTGAAGTATGGATATAAACAAGTAGTAAGTGTAGTATCCATTTACAAAATCTTGTGAGAAACATGTGACAACGACCGCGTAAAATTTACAATCAAAATTTTTTTTTTTTGCTCTGTAAACCTTCTGTTGATTGCATCGATTATCGTATGTAATTGTATTTCAAATATGCAACTAGAGTTTAATTATTTCATTCTCAGTAAGTCAGTAATAAACTAATATAATGTTATTTAGTATACTCTCTAACATTTTTACGTTTAAACAAACGAACTACGAAGCTATGCCATAAAAAATCTAGTGTTCCATGCAACATCTCTCACATTTTTCAATATGATTACCGCATATATGATCTTAAAGAATCTCTAGTATCTGAAATAATTAACTGTTAAGAATGTGAAAGAAATCCAAATTTGAAGTAGGATTATTTTGATGGAAATGGACGTCCTTTTCCTGATTTTAATAAATTGTCATTTAAAATTTTGAACGATGAAATACGATTTGATCTTTCACATCGAGCAACACGATAATACCAATCAACATATGACACATTATGCGTATATATGATTGCATATGAAGATAGTTACAAAACTTTCAACAATAATTGAGGGGATGATGAGAGGAAAAAAAACCTAAAAAAGGATAAAAGTATCTTCTCAACAAAGGAGAAAGAAACCTTTGCCGACAAAACAGAGGATGAGAGGTTTGTAAAGTGAAGAAGGAAGTGGTGTAGTGTAAGTTGTGAGTCGTGAATGGTCTTTTCAACTTGCAAGAAGCCACAATTATCGAGTTAATTGGTAATTGGTCAACAAAACCACTGTCCCTTTCAGAGCTACTGAATTGGGAAACGGGCTTTTGGCTAAGGTAAATCTCCCCCACCTTTTTTGGCTTTTTTCGAGTTCTTTTTTTAGTCGGTTCGATTAACTTACTTGGACCACTTGGTTTTCCTATAAACTTTCGTGAGAGAAAAAAAAAGTGGAAATTATTAGGAGAAATCTCTAACTTATTCATCATATTTTCGTAACTCTTACTAAATTTCAAATTTATAATATGTTTGAAATTTAATGGTAAATTTTATTAACAAACTTAAAATATGGTACCTTTGAGAATTGTTTTGAAATATGACCATTGATATCATTGGTCCATCACAACCAGTATTGGCAAATGCGAAATGTGCATTCACGGAATATGAGTCAAACAGTGTAAAACAGCTTATGCATTATGCGAAGTATAATTTTCCTCTCATAATTTGAATTTGAATCAAGAACGTCTATACATAGTCACTTGAAAACGCAAATTTTAGAAAATCAGAGTTTTTGTAATAACAATTGACGCATGCAAATTCGACTTAGAAGCCAATATAGTAACCCCCTTTGATGAGTTTAAATGATATTACGAAGACTATATATAAACTGAAATCCTCAAAGTAAAACCAAAAAAATGAAGAGGATGTCAGTCACTAACGTTTGATTTTGAGCAGATAATTTTTTTTTCTAAAAATATTTAAATTTGAACTGTTACTAGAACGTTTAAATTTTAGATTAATGTACTCTTACCCGCGATCAGGAAAAAAATACTTTCGTGTCTAGCCAAATTTGCTAGAAAAACATTTGATGCAGTTAAGTTTATAAAGGTAGAAAATTATAAAATGAGTCTCATAAGTCAATGTATCACAACTGAAGATCAGCAACAAGCGATCAGAGTATCCCTTATCTACATGCTAGTTGGAAAAAAAATGATCGTCTAGTTCTCGCTGCATGTACACACTCTTTGAACTTGATTAATGTAACCATATATTGCACACGGTTTCAAATTTGGTGGCACTACATACTTTGGCTAATACTAATTTCGATTCACGAGAGTTGGTTATATAAAAAAGAAAGAAAATCAAAGACGGGGATCTAGGTCTTGTTATTCTTCTTACGTTATTCAGCTTCAGATCTTAGGATTCTACGAGTATGGGAAAAAGAAAATACAAGTAACGAGTGAAGAATTTATTGCCACAATTAATGCTACGTGTTATAGCCTTAACTACAACGAACATTCATAACCATCTTAGTTAGAAAGTCGTTTTAGTTAATTATCATAACCCACTTGTAGCTCGGGTTAGCCATCGGCTCCCAACAACGTCCATTTTTCTTCTGTTTGTAAGCAAATTAATCCAGCCGAGTCTTACGGTTGAATCTAATTAAGCTCTTCCAAAAGCCTATCAACTTCATAATTTTGTTGTTTGCGAATATCATATCAAGGTGTGAAAAAGGAGTGTATGTGCTTCTTTCCATGCTTTATATATACTCGCTTAAGGCATGATTTACTATGTTTGCTGGTTCCCGTTGGACACCTTATAAAACTTTACCTCTCCTTGCCTTCAAAATGAACAGCATGACCCATGAAAAAACTGCTATATGACTCTTGAACAATGATGATTGGATCATGCTGTTCGTTTTGAAGTCCAAACAACAACCTCACTCGAATACTTTTTGTCAGTAAATTTATGATCTCCCAACAACAAGTATTCGGATCTCTTCGATGCCAAAACTGGGAGAATTTTATAGTATCTATTAAAAAGCGTTTGTAAGGAATGGACTCTATAGTATCTATTAAAAAGGTTATCGAAATTTTACATCAGAAGTTAAGTTTCCATCTAAAATTTATTCTTTGATAAAAAAAGCTCTTTGTTTGCAAGCTTAGACCATCTCCAATAGAATTTACTATTTTTACCTCTAAAATAGAGGAATTTTTCACTCCAATGTATTTTGCTATTTTTATCTCTATATTTTTCTCTAAAACAAATATTCCAAATATATATTTTTTTTGTTCACAATTGACATCCTTTATTTATAAAAGTTTCAAATTAGTCATATCTAATTAAAATTTAATCTTTATTGTATTAAAATTTTAGAAAATTATTATCCAAATATAAAGTTTGATTTTAAATACATTCAGTTATAATTATAAGAATCTAAAAGTTAAAAATCTATTATGTAAATAAAAAGTTTGACTCTATATATAAAGGAGAAAATAACACTCCTCTATATATTAAAAAAATATAGCAATCTCTATTTTAGGAAAAGATTTAGAGGTGGATTGGAGAGAAAAATCTTCTAAATCCTATTATAGAGGTAAAAATAAGGCAGAGTTAAAGATGATTTTAGGATAGATTATTTATAATTTAATAGTGTTAAGTTATGTTAGTTAATCCAAGTGATTCGTAGCATCTTATATATATATAAACCTGTTTTTAGTTTAAAATTTTAAATAAATAAACTATAGTAGTAACACAGCAAATTTGAGATGTTTCAAATGTTTGCATTTTCATTTTATCTAATTTTTATTAGAAAATATTGATAATAAGTAAACTACTGTTTTGTACTTATTTTATGTACGTATATCTAATATTTCATACTTTGAGATATGAGACATATTGCTGAATATTATAAGTTTTTTACTGGACAATTAAAACACTCTATATAATGTTTTATGATCTAACTAAATATTTATTTTATATGAAATATTTTGAATAAATTCATATTTATATTTCTTGCATTATAAAATATTTTTTAAAATACATAGTAATTAAAATTTATAAAAATTAAAAGTAAGTTAAAATCTCATAAATTTATTCACATGTATAAAAAAACACTATACAAATTTTGTATAGTTTAACTTTTTCGAGAATTCATTATGTTTTTTACCAATATATTTTAATTTATTTTATATAGAGTATTTTAAATATAATTATATATATGCATTTGTAAATTAACTTTTAATAACAAATTTTAATTTTAAAAATAGAATAATAACTAAATTTTTATAAATTTTTATAAATTTTTATAAATTTAATAATTTATATAGTTTTGAACCGTTTTTTATTCGTTTTTACCTTTCAAACTTATAGTTTATACTGCTAATCCCATTTAATCCACACTTTAATAATTTAATCTGCTTGATCCACATTTTATCTGTTTAATCTTTTTGATCAACTTAATCTGCAACGTTGATTTACACTCTCCATTCGGAGTCATACAGTCATTAAACTTGATTTGTGTTTTAAATGGAAGTTTTACAGTCGTTACACTTGATTTGTGTTTTTTACCCTCTATATTCGTCCGGAGGATAAATGTTTCTCATATCTACGCGCAGCTAGTACACCTGGAAGATTCCACCTTGGTAACGGCAATACTAAAATTAAATTGTCAATGAATATAAAGTTCCCATGAGCATATTATATAGTACCCAATTGGTTAAATAGCTTTTTGGCTTTTGCCCGCAGCTGGTAAAAAGAGCAGTATGTTATCTTCTTAGCGAACGAATTATTGGGTACTTTTCACTTTAATAATTTCTTTATGAAACTATGATTGGACACTGAATTTCCAAAACCTTACAGCTTTTCTTCCTGACAAAGCGATATCATTTACTGCTATGTCAGCTCTATCGTATATACACAATTACATTGATTTTTTTTTGGTAACAGGTATTGATATTTTTGTGACAGGTATTTATATTAATTTTAAGTTATATAACGGCTGATCAAAATGGATTTAAGAAATTTTAATACTCGGGGTAGATATTTTAAATCCAGTTTTCTAACTTTTTTTTGTAATTGGTTTTACTGTTGTTATAGGCTCTAGAATTTATAAGAATCGTAGTTTTTTTTATAATTAGAAAATTTTCGCGTTTTTCGCAGATTATTATTTATTATTTATGTTAATTTATTTTTAATATCGTTATGTTTTAATCTTTTATATGGTTTGATAATTCATGTTTTAATATTTTCTTATTTATTTTTTACAGTTACGTTAGAAATATGTTCCTGATTTCCATCTCATGTATTTATACAATTTATATATAAATTCTTCTAATTTAACATATTAATATAATTTATTTGATTTATTTAATTTATTTAATTTTACCATCACGTTCTATCTCGACTTTCCAAAATGGAAAAAAAAATTGTATATCAATTTTTTTGTTTATTCTCATTTCCATTAAAACCATCATAATTTCGAAATTGGTATTTTTTTCTTTCATAATTTAATATATCGATTTATTGAAAAATTTGGATAAATTAATATTTTCAATCTTAAATATTATTATTATCACCTTATTTTTAAAAGGAGAATTTTTGTTCTCATCCCTCTCTATACATACCTATCCATTTTGTTCAGAAATGTTAGTGGGACATAAATGATACAAATTCTTTTATTCTCCAAATTTTCATTCCTATCTCATTTTCGCTAAATCTCATCATGTATTAATTTTTTTTATTTTTAACTAATGCTCTTATTTGATGAGTGTTGGTGTTTTATGTACTTGGCAATTTTATTTCTGAGCTGATATTTTTCGTCAATTATTATATCAATTTCTGATTTTATATCTTCTATAGTTATTTGGTTTTTTGTAACTGAAATTTTTTAGTTTAAATTTTTTATGAGGAGCATTAAATGGTATTGCTTAATGATTTATTATTGGTTGGTTAGTTTACTCTATTTTATTTTTATTTTTAAAGTTATAACATGCTTTATATTATTATTTTTTTTGGTTTACTTATTTAATATATGTCAAATTAGAAGGATTCATATAATTTCAATTATATAAAATGTCTAGGATGTTGATTTCAATTTTTGCTAATGATTTATCTATTTATCATATTTATTTTAGTTTTTTGGAAGTTATATTGAAATTTTCTTCATTATTTTGGATAATTTATTATTAGTTTGCATTTTTATTATATAAGATGACTATATTGTCAACTTTTGGTTAGTTATTTTAGCATGTAGAAATTTATTTGTTGTAATTTTTTAATTAATTATGGGATAAGAAAAATATAAATTGTAAATATTATTAAATGTTGGATTTCAAATAATTTAGTATATTATTGATTAAATGAATGCTGAAGTGTTAAAAATTTAGAAACTTTTGAAATGAGGTGGCTGCATAGATATACAAACCAGTATAGCTACATGTCATGATCAATGCCATATTGTTTTTCTCTACACTGAATCATAATTTATAGATTTCAGGTAATACATTCCATGCAATTTAGTAAAGACAAAATATTAATTCATATGACAAAATGAATGAACCATGCCAAACGTTTGCATGCAGAGGTAGAATCGAACTACTACTTCTCTCCTTTATATTATCTATCACCAATTTGATTATTTACGCGTCGGACTTTATTTGGAAAATCTGACTACAATTGTCTCCGAGACTCTAACAATTTGTTTGTTTATGTTCTTATCATTTTCAGAATTAATTTAATATCCCAAAATTCAGACCCAAGAATATTCTTCGATTAAACAGTAGGCTACGACAATTAGCATTTTACAAACTTTAATATACATTGTAGTTTCGGTTGCATAAAATTCATATGCCATATTCAATACTTTTATAATTATATGGAAAACGATCAAATCATTCACACTGTAGAACCGTACCGACAAAGAGTTCCGTTTTCAACTGAAAAGCATTCGAAGGGACAAAGATAGGCGACTCTACGGCTTTCTCAAATCGCTTTCAAATTATTGGTAATTAATTTCAATTTTAATTTTTGAAATGTGGATGTGACCACCGACACTTTTTTTTATAACCATCTTGCGAACAAAAGTTATCTCTTTCACCGAATCTTCCCAAATTCGATTAGTAGTACTTCCACTAAGCTAGATATGCACGCTTCATAGTTAAACTATGTCCTCTCTAAAGGGGTAAAAGCATGCATGTCCCAGTTAACCGATATTTTAGCATGTTGATTACAAATAAATACATCATAACTAAATATCAGATTTTAAACTTTGACAAAAAGAAAAACGAGAATATTGCGAACGTAAATTAAGTAACAAGTCTTCATAAAATTCTAGAAAAGATAACCAAATAGATTTAAATTTTGAATATAACATTTTTATACAATTTATAAAAAGTGAAAACAAAAGGAGGTAAACTAAAATTCAAGTTCATTAATTATAATGCAGGGAAATTTTTATATTATAGATTTTAAAAATTTATAACTTAAAAAATAACTTATATTTTATTTTGATGTACTGTATATTTAAAACCACAATTTTTTCTGTGGAAGTTTAAAAAGTTTTACAAAACTATTTTGCATTCTCAGAAATGATTTAATTGTAAAATCGTTTTAGAAGAAATGTCAGTAGTTTGTTATATTTTGTTGGTAACATGGTCAACAAAATCCAGTTAAATTGCAGATTAGTCGTAAATGATTTCTAAATATAGTTTTTTTAGTCAATGTTTCTAAATATATTTTTTTTTTGATAATTCAAGTAATTGGGTCCTAAAAGCCTAAATTACATCACTTCCAAACGAATATAATGTGGTTTTGGAAGCCAAACGGAAGTCATGTTAAATTTGTTGTGGCCAGAAATCGAATCCCGGTAACGATAGTCACAGCTATGGGTCCTTTACCACCAGACTACGATGTTTTGGTTTTCTAACATAGTTGCAACGTAACATTTGTTACAAATCGATCGTAGCAGTTTAATTGCTAAAACATTTCGCATTTTAAAACAGCTGGAATTTTTTTTTTTTGTGGAAGGCTCTGCAACGAATTCCACCACATTTTACAATCTGCAATCTAAGTTTGGTTGTTCAGTGGCAATAAATCGTTCACCGTTAACCTGATACTTGGAATATTTGTTTTGCACACACTAAAACGTAAAAACCATTCGTCTAAACCTGAGATTTATGACTTTATTAGATATCCGTTATACTCTACTAACTAGGCGAAATTTAGATTTCATCTTCTTTGAGAGACATCCCATACACAAACATATATAGCTTATATAAGTGAGTATATATATATATTAAAATAAAGTAGACTTTAAGCTGATCTTGGAGAATAGATAATTCTGGAAGGTTTTGTCGGTGACATGCCCTTAATTACATCTACTAGCTACGAGATAGTAGTAAAATACATAGCGATCTTAAAGGTAAACGAATTGTTTATAACAAATAAAGTGATTAAAAAATACTTAATTTATGATTGTCCAGCCTCGCACGAGTTTTTGCAATAAATGAAGAACATGGTGAATCTTCTACGAAGGCAACGAACGAGGTTTTTGGGCTCACTTTTAGAGACTAATGCAAATTGAAGTCACAGTTTAAAATAAAAATATCTGACTTAATAATAACGGTAGAATCTCGAGAAATATATATACTAGTACATATTTTCCACGGATTTTTAAATTCGATAGCTTACAATTCTTCTGCCCTCGACCAAATTCTTATTTTATTAAATACACTGCAATATGAATTGTTTTTGCTACTTTCAAAACTTGGTATCTAATTTATCAGCAAGTAGTATGCATCGTCGTAATAAAAGAGAATATTGACACCAACCAAAATGAACGAGAAGAAAAAAAGTTATTACGAGGGACCTATACAATATCGCATCCAATGAACGAAGCTTCGAATTAGACTTTTAAAGCAATAATATGATTACAATTTTTTTTGGTAATTCATAATATGATTACAATTAAGAAACCACATATTTCCCCGCTTATAACTTTTATACTAGTCTGTTGATT
>KE154947.1:18281-38618 GCA_000411075.1 Sisymbrium irio | reverse complement strand
AAAAAAAAAAAAAAAAACTAACGTTTTATTTTCAGCTTGTCCATACCCTCTTTTCTTTTCCAGCTAATTGCAATAAAATTAAGGGGTGTCATTCAATGCAAATCATTGATCTGGTTTTTCTTTTTCACTTCAGTCTAGATTTCTAGTAGTTATATAACACATGTATTTTAATCTTGCTGTTGTAGAATAATACTGTTGAGTAAAGAAAAGGTTAGATTTGGCTACTTTTTTGTAAAAGGTTAGGAAATATAATAAAGCGTGTATGTTAAGAGGGAACTTAATTTATCTTCTTTTACTTAGGGAGGATTGCGTAATATTTCTTTAGATTATGATGTTGATCTTATTCGCTTTTGTCGATTTCTCCAACGTCCTACATATTTTTATGTACATTGACACTTTAATTGTTATATATGATGTTGTAAATATAATAGTCAAAATTTATAAATAAAAATAATTTTAGAGTCAAGATCATTTTAGGAAAAGTGAATAATATTTAGACAAATATTTTAAAATATCTTTAAGAACGAAGCAAAAAATGAAAAACAGTTTTTAATATTGACAATTTCATAGTTTTTCTACATAGTTGAAGTTAGTCTAGCAATTTCTGGGGGTGAATATTAGAGTATTTAAGTTTAAAACAATGCTTTAACTTTGCTACAAATATACCTAAATCATGAATGGATATAGTTCTTCTTCATTTCAAAAAAAACAAATTAACATTAATCAGGTAATATATATATTTTGATAAAAATTTATATATCTGGTTGAAAATTACTTTAACATAATATAAGTTAAGGGTATAAAAATATGATATTACATACATACTTTCGAAGAATTGATTGTTTAGAGCTCTTTACACACTCTTAGTTGCTAGTCCGGAAACAAAGTGTAGCGATAATTATGCAAATCTATTATTTTGTTTGAAATCATCGATTCATTCATGTTACTGCGATAAGTCGATAAGTTTTCAGATCTCTAACATTATTTGTTCAGCTTCAGTCTACTAATATAATTGTAAATTCGTTTATGCGTAGAATGTAAGCATCTTTTGAAAACGCGTAGACTATCAACAAGTTGACTATTTTACCATTTTCTTGCTTTTGTCCTAAAAAGGCTTCATTTATTTTCTACCTGTACTGTTCTTATACTAAGTTGAACCCACCGCGATTTCACAATATATATGATTATAAAACATTTCACGAAAATATATGATAATAAAACATAATGTGGGGAGAAAAAAATAAGTCAGCAAATAAAATTGGTCCAAATGTTCACACATACATGTGGAGGGAGTCACATGGGGCACTCTCCTGTCATTTCCTCGCACCACAAGACAAACCGAAGTGGGGGCTGTCCTCTTGCTTAACCAATGTGTTTAAATTCCTTAATTATTTGAACCATTTGGTTATATACTTTGACAACGAAGGTCCATACTTTAGTCATATTATTATTCTTAACCAGAAACAAATCCATATTAAAGTATGCACACTTTACTGTTAAGCAAGTGAACAGTCACTGCTATTTTAATTACAAATTTCAGTTAGTTAGTTCATATTTGATGATCTAGAATATTATCTTAACTACTTATTTTTTACGTCTTTCAAATACTTTTTGAACAATATCGTTTTGGCATCTCTACATAAATTAGAAAACATTTAAACATATTAAAATCTATCTAGTTACCACATATTAAATTAAAATAACTTCAATTTAAATGTCTTACATTTTACTAAGGAGTGAGATAGCTAGGCTAAATTCGTCTTGAAAAAACAGCAATTGCATTTTAGTAAACAAAGCAAATTAAATCTATAATGTTAACGTTGATGAAACTGAAAGTATACACTATCCTAACATAACAAGTAACAATGATAATATGTTTTGTACAAACGCATTCGGTATCGCGATCAATATTTGATATCATGAAGCTTGAGATAAAGCTAGCATATTTGTTAGTTTTAAATACGTTATTTCACTTAAAATTATATTTATATTAATTGATATCTCTTGAAATTTAAGCTTTCATCTTTACAATTATGAAAGCAGTATATATATGCTAAATGAGAATTTGATTGACTGCAATTTGCATCTTTTCTTTCTTCTCAATCGTAACATATTGCATCTCTAAAGATAAAGAAAAACGACAAGTTTTGATATCTAGAATCTAGTAGTAATGAATAAAACTTCATAGTTAAATAACCGATCTTGACCATTAAAAAAATTAAAAATAAGTAAACAATTCAAAAGACTTTTTAAAGATATCAAAAGTAAACTCTGTAAGAAGAAGTTTCCCATATTGGAGAACAATCTAACTCTCTCCAATGGCATAAAGCCTAACTCGCACATCCTTCTTGTATTTCGGGTAAAATCACACTCGTGTTAAAAAAACCAATGTCACCATCACAGCTACGACAGTACCTTTTGTTTTTTGGGTAAAACACAACAAGACTTTTATTTATTTTATTATATTTATAAAATTAACTCGTTTGATTTATATTATATCTTTATTACAGAGAAAAAGTGGTTTCCGACCAGCAAAATTTCTCTCTTTCTCTTTATAATCATAAGATCGTTCCTTCACTTGGTTTTTCAGGGCTCGAAAAAACTCTCTGAAAACCCTCAAAACTCTTTTCATTTTCAGAAACATAACATTTTTTTCGAGCCCCTTCTTTCGATTCATAGAGACAAATCCCACTGACTAAATCTAAGTTAGTAAGAGTTCTAATTCAAAAGACAAAAATGCCACTGTCGGCGACGGGTGATACAAGCAAGACGGTGAAGCTAGAGAGGTACAACAGCTACCTCCGCAAGATTCACAGCACTAAAGTTCTCAACGCTTCTTCTAAAGTTCTTTTCAGAGCAACACTCCTCGTCGCTCTTGTCCTCGTCCTTCTCTTCGCTATCAACTACCCTCCACTCTCCGACAGCCGTGCCGCTGCAGCTAACCATCTCCACCGACGTAGCTTCTTGTCCACGGGAATCTTCTCTTCGTCTTCCTCTCTAGGCGAAGGAGCCGCTTGGGAGAAGCGCGTGAGACAATCCTCAACAGCAAAACGACCACATGGTCTCTCCGTGCTCGTCACCGGAGCTGCCGGATTCGTCGGATCTCACTGCTCACTCACGCTGAGAAAACGTGGTGATGGAGTTTTAGGGTTCGACAACTTCAACGATTACTATGATCCATCACTCAAGAGAGCAAGACAACAGCTTCTAGAGAAGCAACAAGTGTTCATCGTCGAAGGAGATCTCAACGACGGTCCTCTCTTGCGTAAGCTCTTCGATGTCGTGCCTTTCACTCACGTCCTTCACTTAGCAGCTCAAGCTGGAGTTCGTTACGCGATGAAGAACCCTCAGTCTTACATTAGCTCAAACATAGCTGGACTTGTGAACCTTCTTGAAGTAGCTAAAGCAGCAAACCCTCAGCCTGCGATCGTATGGGCTTCGTCTAGCTCCGTTTACGGACTCAACACCGAGAACCCTTTCTCTGAAGAGCATAGAACTGATCAACCGGCGAGTCTTTACGCGGCGACGAAGAAAGCAGGGGAGGAGATAGCTCACACTTACAACCACATCTACGGTCTTTCTTTAACCGGACTACGTTTCTTTACGGTTTACGGTCCGTGGGGAAGACCAGACATGGCTTACTTCTTCTTCACTAAAGCCATACTCCACGGGCAATCAATCGACATTTACAGAACTCAGGACAATCAAGAAGTGGCGCGTGACTTCACTTACATCGACGATATCGTTAAAGGGTGTGTCGGTGCGTTAGACACGGCGGAGAAAAGCACGGGAAGCGGAGGAAAGAAGCGAGGACCGGCTCAGTTACGTGTGTACAATCTTGGAAACACTTCTCCTGTTCCGGTGGGGAGATTGGTTTCCATATTGGAAGGTTTGTTAGGCACGAAAGCGAAGAAACATCTGATCAAAATGCCAAGAAACGGTGACGTGCCTTACACGCATGCGAATGTGAGTTTAGCGTATAAAGATTTCGGGTATAAACCAACGACGGATCTCGCGGCGGGGTTGAGGAAGTTCGTCAAGTGGTACGTTGGTTATTATGGGATACAGCCGAGGGTAAAAAGGGAAAACTCTCACGCCGAAGATTCCGCTTAAATAATCTTCTCCCTCTCTCTGCTTCATCATCATCACATGCTTGTTTATTTTTTCCTTTTTACAAAAAAAAAAAATTATTTACAGGGACAGATTTCTGTATTTTTCCGTTTTTATTTAAAAATGCCAAAAAATCATTAATGTTTTTTTATGGTGGTCCTTTTTTAGGGGGATCGAAGTGTGGGAATTAAATTGTTACAGCTGTATGTTATAATAGAAAGATATATAGAGGGAAAAAGGGAAAGGGGAGAGAAGGAAAAAAAGAAAGAAAAAGGGGGTATAATTGGAAATATTATGTGGGTTTGTTATGTAATAAATGATGGGGTTAATGATCTTGCTGGAAAGTGTTTAGAGAGCAGATCTTAGCCGTTGGATTTTTATAATCAAGGAATGAAACCTGTGATCCATTATCAACTGTAACATAAATTTTATTCTCTTTTTGTTTGTGTCTTTGCCTTTTTCCTCCATCACCTTTTTTTTTTGCTTTTACTTTTAATGTTTTTTCTTCTTTACCATTTCATGCCAAAACAACCACCAATAGAGTAGAGACTAATTGAACCAAACCGGAACTAAAGCTCAAATCGGATTTGACTTTGAGAAAATAACTTTACTGTGCTAATCCGAATCGCAATAAACCGAAACAGGACCATTGGCATTGGACCCCTTTTTGTCATCAATGATCATATTTTTAGTTTTTAATTTTGTTTGGATAAATCGATAATATAAACTTGGTAATTATTGAGATATTTGCTTTTGAAGTTGCGATGCCTTGCCAATGAGCAATTTAGCAATATCGTTTAGTTGTCAAAGAAGTTTCTACCAAGCTACCCGTAAATCTTTTTGTTTCAATTAACAACTTTTTTAGAATAAAATTACTAGATTTTGTCTGGGAATGTTGGGATATCAGAGTAGAGTAGAGTAGATAGGCGAAAGACATAAAAAAATTTCCGGTTCAATATCACAGTTTTTATACTCAAATCTGTTTAAGAATCTCATGAATAAAAACTATAGATTATCAGTCATATTTACTAAAATTATTTTATTTGTTTTGTATGAGAGGGTTAATAAGTCTTGGCTGGAACATAAACGTTCACAAGATTATAAATTAGTTTACTTTTGTGTGTATCTTCATTTTTTTATAATCATCTTCATATTCATCATCAGTAGCACATTTCAGGTTTGTTCTAAATGATCAAAATTATAATGGCACAATGCTACATCAAAATACAAATCCATGAAATGGTGAGTACTTCTAAAGATTGTATTACTAGGTAAAAGTTTTGTCAAGATGCAACAGTAATCAACACCGTTTGATCAAACAACAACAAGAACATAGATTGATCAAAAGGCTTCAACAAAATTCAAAATCAACCGTCAATGCATAATCTACATGAAACATCATATTGATAAATCTAAGTATAATTTTTGTTTGCACAATGGTTATACAAGCGAGTAAGGATTAAGTTCATAAAAAATATATTTGATAACTAACACACTGAAAATGTAAGAATCATTTTCTATTGTTTAATTGATTTTATCTATCTATTTTCGTTGTTGTGAGAAGTGTTTATTCTTATAAATTGTTATTTTATGTCAAAAGTGTTTATCTATATATAAATCCCAATACAATTTTAAAGCACAATTTTAGGACAACTATTTTTATGTTTTTTTTTGTCAAATACGAAATCTGTTTTATCAATAATATGTATTTTTGAAAATGATACAAGAATTTTTTTTCAGATTTTACTTAATTTCATAAAGATTAATGTTTTAATTTTCTATGCATTTTTAATGATTATGATGAAGAATAGAATTTGTTGAATTACTATTAGTTATAAACAATAGAAAATTATTAATCATAAATTCATACATTTATAATCATGTTTAAGGGATCTCCATGTTTAAGTTATTATGTTAATATGTGCGAAAACTCTAAAACATTTATCAATTAGAAACATAAATAATACTTTTAAGAACACTAAATCAGTCTTAATCATTTAAATTTTGACAATTCAATTGATGTTATATATTTTCATATTATTCATATAAATGATCAGAAAATAAAAATTTATTAATATCCACAATCGTGTAACTATCTTTAATATCCACAATCGTGAAATATCTTTTCTTCATCTTTTCATCATTGAACCATAGTTTAACTCGACTATTAAGCAAACCATTGAAGCTGTCACTTTTCATTTCCTCATTAGAAGAAGTAAGATACTTCAGTGAAAGAGAATCTCAAATTTTCATTGTCTATTTCAATCAGGACGCATCAAGTTTTGGGAAATTTAGGATCCAAGGAGTCTCTTCAGTGATTCATCTACCGTCCAAATTTTTCTGAAACAACAATGAGAGTATTGTTTAGGTGATTAACCAAAAATCTTCATATCCAAAAGCCACAAATGAATCAAGATTTCTTGATTTTTCTTAACCTTCGGATTCGTCTCACTCCCCTACATAGAAGTCTAATCAAATCCTTAGGTAGCTTTGACACTGATGTACGGTATACACGATCCTGATTAGCTCACTATTTGATGTTCATCTAATTGCGAAGTACAGTCTGCTTTCTAAATTATCCTTTTAGCGAATTATATTGCTTGTCATCAAAAGTCAAATATGTATATTTATCAAACTTTTGTTCAATCAATTCTTGAATACTCTCAAGATTGAATCTCAAAGCACCCAAATTTTTTTTAATCCGAAGACTAGAGACGAGGTTTTAAACATCGAATCGACTCGATGCAAAATAGATTGCAGAAAATGGAGCAACAATAACAAAAACAGGGTTAACTAAGTTCATCAAAACCAATTCAGGTTTTGTTTGTTGTAGTAACAAAGTGGAAACAAGCTAGCTAATTACTGAAAAACTGGATGATCTCTCTCTCTCTCTCTCTCTCTCCCCTTCTAATCCTTTGTGATGTTAGTACTTAGTAGCCACCACTAGCTCCACCACCACCAAAACCACCACCACCACCATATGATGACCTCGGGGTACTTGGCCTCTCGTTTGCAAGGTTAACACGGATGTTCCTACCATTCAGCTCCTGAACATACCCAAAAACAAAAGATTAATTAGAAAAACAAAGACTTAAAAAGATAATACAATCAATAACACTACGCATCATCAGTCTTCTTTCTAACCTTCCCATCCATTTCTGTAATGGCATTGTTTGCAGAATCCTCACTGTCGTAGCTTACAAATCCAAAACCCCTTGACCTCCCTGTCTCTCTATCTGCAATCACTGTTGCTGCACAGCCAAAAGCCACAACATTCGAATGAGGAACATTACTAGGTCCAAAGCTAAACACTGACGCCATCTCATAAACGTTCATTATCAACTGAAACAACTGAAACATTCTTGAGTTCTTTTCAATATACTTTCTATTTCGAAACAATCCAAAGGAAAACACTTTCTATTGTGTACTGAAGAAACGGAGACAGAACCAGTGGCTTTACCTTCTGTCACTTGGCCATAGTTAGAGAAAGCTTCCTTTAATGACTGGTCATCAGTTCCCCATGAGAGACCTGAAAAGCAATGTTACATGAATCAAAGCGAATGTACAAAGCAAACAAAACCAGTAAAAAGAACAAGTGAAGATAACGAAACGTACCACCAACAAAAAGCTTGGTGGACATGTAACGGAGAGAGCCAAGCATAGATGATGTCACCGGAACGTTTGAGCTCTGAGAAACCCCTTGTCTCAAAATACTGCTAAGCTTGTTGCAGAAAGCCATTTCTAGATACCTGTACACAATACATAACCAATCATTTCCTTTCAGTTCAACAAAGATTCAACAAAGCTCCAGACTTTACAAGATTCGATGAAAATCCAAAGCACAAATGACAGATAACAAGAGCATCATTGTATAAGCCATTTCTAAAGCTATGAAAAGAGATTCAAGAGACAAAAAGGCAAACCTCAGAGCAGGGAATTGATGAAATTAGGGCTTTGCGAGTATCAGTGAGTGAGTAAGGAGGCAGTAAGAGAGTGAAGACAAAGTCTTAGGGTTTAAGAGATTTATATACGAAGTTCAGAAACTCTTTAGTTTTCTTTAAAAGATCTCTCTTTCGTTTCGTTCAAATTAATCACCTGTGGTTAAGTGTATTGTATTTAGTATGTACTGCGGTAGGTTTAGCTTATAAAGTGAACAGATGCGAGAATAATAGTGTCAAAGTACAAATGAAAGAGCGGTGGTCTACTGAATATAGAATGTAGCTGGTGTAGAGAATCATGTTTCCGGATTTGTCTAATTTTCGAGTAGCCACGTAGCATTCACATCGATGCCTTCATTTAGCAACATGGACCAAAACCCTATAACCAGAGTATGGGCCAAAAGCCCATTATAGTGTGTATAACTTTTTTCTCTTTTTAAGTAATTTTTCACTTCTTGTTAACTTACAGTGAGACACTACCATACATTTTGTTCTTTTATACATGTTGGACAATAAGTTCATGTGAACCCCAACGTAGAAACCTACCGTACGTGAAAAGTAGTTGGATCACTCACTGCAGTTAAGTTGTCACTGGACCAACCTAATTTAAAGCAGTTCACAAGTCACAGCCTTATGCTAATATTATATTGACCATTAATATTAACATACCTACAGTTGCAAATTTATCATTCTTAGTGTTTACTGAGGGTATTGGGTTAGTGATCGTGTTTGGTAAACTGAAACTAAAATATTCATATGTGCTACTGCTTACTATGTGATTATCTTTGCAGAAAAAAATAATATAAAAACGATCATATCTAGTGTGGTTGCTCAACCGTTTTTAAAAGATGATTTTTAAGTGCCATTGGATCCGATTTCAAGTCCTAGATGCTTGCTAAACCTGGGAAGAGCTTCTATATTTATGGATCCGCTACAGATATATACCACATCAAAAGTTGGCTTCGCATCTAGCTAGCGAGACCTAGGAATTTATTGGTTATCAATATATAAGGGATCATATATATGTACCAACACCTAGACAGCTAGACTATTTATATACATGCACAAACTAATAGTAACATGTGTACCTATTAGGCTATTACGTATAAATATGATATGTATATCGACGCCCGTCACGGCGTCACGGCCACCTATACGTGCACCTAACGGTCGTACCGAATGATGCAAACAAAACAAACTTGCATGTAGTCACAGGGGACCATCGATCTTACATATATACGGTATTTATATGTATACACCATGATGAAACCTAGTGATGCTTACTATACTGAGAAAGTTTACGATATATAATTCATCAATTATTAACGTAGTTACTTCTAAGAATATAAACATATCTGTCGAATTCTTAATAAGTACATAAAGTCTTTTTTTCAATTTGATATGTAGTGTGTGTGTGTGTAAGGTTTGTTTACGATAGTTATTCACATACAAATTATCTTCTAAGAATACCATAAAATAAAATTAACGATCTGGAGAGTAATTGCAAGAGGTAGCCATAGTCACACCGCTAGTTTCGAACTCATTAAATCTTATCTACCTTTTCCAATTTGCTCTATTTTCCACTCTATAACATATATAGAAAGAAAGACCAGGTCATTCTAATCTGATAAGAACCTCCCACAATGTTAAAGCATTTCAGATGGTGACCTCTTGATATATGAACTTACATAAATAAGCCATATTATATAAAAGGAATCTGAAGGGAGCTAGCATACAATTATAGGTGGAAGTGTGGAACCGTAATAAATGTTGAAGTCATATAAGTGACTGCATTATGGTGGTGGTTGTTCTTAGTCGTACACTTCACACTTGTTTGGCTTCGGGTTGCTTTATTTAATTGCTTAAATCAATAATGGATAAAACAGGTGGTGAAATTTTCCTTTTATTTAAGGTTCAGACTCTGACTGAAACCAGATTTCTTTCATTTCTTCAATAACACAAAATTTTCAGGATCTCGATTTCGGGACCGTTTAAAGTATGTGATACTTTGATAAAAAATAGTCTAGACCAGTTATATAAACCAACAAATCCCTCTAAAGTTATATTGAGTTTTATGAATAAACAGGGGAAATCAACTCTTTTAACTAATCGAATGAGAAATAAAATATAAAATATGCACTTTCATACTTCATCAACTTCAACTCTTAATAACACTACTAGCCTAGGGGTTCATCTGCCATTCGCTAAAATAAAATATATGTACTGGAATACATAGACAATATTGCTTTCCTTTTTGCTAAAATATTACGATAAAAAATTCTAATGAGTATTATAGAACTAGTATCATGATAAAATTCTTTTGGATGTGTTTGGGACTTTAGAAAATGTTGGCTATAGAATTTCAATTTCGTAAGAAACTTGTACAAATATTTACTTTACAGATTTACTGTGACATTTAAAGGTGAAAATCATAGATTAAAGAAACGTAAAACAAAATTTAATTTTAAAGACTGCAAAACATAATGTAACTTAAAGTATGTTTGGCAAAATAAATTAAAACTTTTTGTTTACTTTAAAGTGTTTAAAACCTTAAAAGTAAACAGAAAACACACCCATGCTATGTGTTTTTTTGTGTGTTGCCAAATAATACATATGATATGTTGGTTATCGTTATAATTTCTTATACATGTTATTAATACAACTATATACGGTCTATAATGCGTGAGAATATAGATTATAGATATACGCATCAATGCTGTCTAGGTAAAACAAGTAAAAATGGGGTACCCTTTCACCTACTCCTGACGCCACACACTCTCATCTGTATATGACAATTCACTAGACAACCTGATTACGTTGCATGCCAGTTCCAATATAACGAGGATAATAATATAAAATAATTAAAAATATAATTATTCATGTATATATGAAGCGCTTGTATAAATAAACTACACTGAGAGATCAATCATTTGGTGAATATTTTAACCTCTAATAAACAGTATGCATGTTTTTAACTTTTTAATATTTGTTTTAAAATATTTGATTAATTTAAAAGATACTTCAGTTTTGTTCGGATAGCAGAACTGGTATCAGCCCGTGAATCTAAATTAAAAACGAAGAAGGTGATGATAAATATATCCAATACTTGGTGGAATTAATTCGAACGTGCACGTATTTAAACTTTAAACGGCTAAACCTAATACTTTCAATCATTGATTAACTACAAAGTACATTAATCGTATCAAACGCAATTGACTAGTAAATATAGCTGGTCGGCTTTAATCATTAGTTGGTTAAGTCTCTATTACGTTTGTTACATGTCACATGACTCGATCACATCCCATTTTAAAAAGCCGTTTTTACATAGCAAATTTATAGAGCTGACATTTAGCAATGTTTTTCAATAGACATATTGTATACTAATCTCTATCACAATACAGTTCACATACATATTAACATTATGGAAGTAAATAATGATATAAATTATACATAGATATATACAGCAATCGTTTACACTGCCCTAGGAAATCATTTACACATCAATGCCTCTGGTGATCCTAAGGAAAAACGATTATAAATGGCAGACCCGATCCTTGGAGGAAGATTTAGAAGTAATAAATAACTTCCAGCCTTTAGTATTATAAACAATTTTCAACCCAAATTTTCCACAAGTTTATTTGGTATAGTGGTATAAACACTATTATTTTGGCTTGACTTATAAAGGAATGAAAAAATAGAAAATAAATTAACTAAATTTTTATTTTAGGAATTGAAAAAAATAAAAAGTAGAAAATTTTGTTTCTCATCAGATTTGATGAGGAAAATATTTTTTTTTAATTTATTAAAATAGAAAAAACAAAAAGAACGATGTGGGATCCATGTTGAAAAATAAATTTGGAGGAATAACAAATTCCCCCTATTTATTTTCTTAAAACATAACCACCAATTTAAGCCTTTGAGTATCATAATCCAAGTTCAAATCTTGCACTCACAATTTCAGTTTTTTTTATATATATATATTACTTAGTCTTCTAAATACAGAAGACCGTCACTGTGAATGGGGTCACATTCACCTACTCGATCCTGACGGTACTCTCTTGTCTCTGTTATGTTATTTTTTAAAAACTTATATGATCAATAATTCAATAGAAAATTTCTTATACATAACAACATGAGTAGATCGCAGTCACAATCCATATAAAAAGGACGAAATTAAGGAAGAGAGACACGTCGCCAGAACATTGAAAAACTAGAGCAAAAAAAATTCGTAAGAAAATTTAATTCTTCCTGTATATATACTTCCATAGGCTAGACCGAGAGATTACTCATAATCATTTTTACCAGTATTCTCTTACATCCATCTTCTTCTCTCATAAACATGGGACGACTTGAAGAAGAGGGAAGCGGTCCCGTTCATGGATTCCTATTTTCGACCGTGAGTGCATCCCGACCAACAGAGACCGGTACGACCCACGAACCCACTGGTTTAGACCTTGCCATGAAGCTCCACTACCTAAAGGTGGTTTATATTTACTCGGCCGAGACGGCACGTGACTTGACCGTAATGCACGTGAAAGGACCCTTGTTCCCAGTGTTCGACCAAATCCCATGGATCACTGGCAGGTTAAGGCAGCACGATTCGGGACGTCCGTTCATAAAGTGTAACGACTGCGGCACGCGTTTTGTTGAAACTCAGTGCGATCTCACAGTGGAGGAGTGGTTACGTGTGCCGGACCGGTCCATTGATGAGTCTTTGGTTTATCATCAACCAGTTGGACCGGAGTTGGCATTCTCTCCTTTGATATATACTCAGGTACGTGTATGTCTCTAGACTCTTAATTGCTAATTTACGTAAAATACATAAAAGTGCAAAAAATAAAAAATAATTAAATATCTAAATATTTGAAAAACATACTATCATTTATGAATAGACAAAAGTCAAAACCAAAAAGAAAATGAGACGTATCATCATCAGGAATTCAGGATCGATTTCCATCTAAAAGACGTTGACAATTGTCGAATTTCATACCGTTGTTAAGCATGAGACAGTCTTTTTGCGACAGCACATGACCATCAGGCATCAGGATCGGTTCTAGACATATAAGTGTGCTTTTGCATGGATATGGAACCCCCGTCAAAATAAAACGATTTACATATTTCTAATTTTGAAAAACCAATCCTTTATGTTTAAGATATTTTAGATGGTCTATTATTGAGACTTGACTGACCAGAGGCCAGAGCATATATGACATAGCTGCATGAAATATCGATATATCGATTTAATAAAAGAAACACATTTTCATTTTTCATGCCAAGTTAAAGTAAAATATCGGTTTAATTCAGTTTTATTTCCCGTAGATGACCCGGTTTAAGTGCGGTGGATTATCTTTAGGCTTCAGTTGGGCCCATACCATAGGAGACCCACTCTCTTTTTCTCACTTTTTCAATCTATGGACTCGGGCCTTAGCTGGTGAAGAGATCTATTGCCCCAAAACCACACACGAAGAACGACGCTGTCCAAATCCGAATCCCACGGGTAAAGAACCGGGTTCCATCAAACGGGTTGACCCAGTTGGAGACCTTTGGGTCGCTCCAAATGACAGCAAAATGACAACATACTCCTTCAATGTAACGGTCAACGATATAAAAACATACTTTCCCGCCAACGGAGATACGTTCGAGATTCTTAGTGGGATCATATGGAAATGCATAGCCAAGGCTAGAGGAGTATCGGAGCCGGTTACGATCACGATCATGAGAACGGATCCTAACAGAGTTAAACCTAGAACGATGAGAAACAGTCAGATGATTAGCTCAGTTCATGTGGACTTCTGTGTGGCTGAAGCGAAGTTGGAGGAGATTGTGGAATCTATCAGAGAAGCGACCAATGAGAGGTCTGAGATCGATGAGATTGGAGACAGCGATGATGGTGTTTTGGATTTCATCATATATGGAGCGAAGTTGACGTTTGTGGATATGAGCGAAGTTGATTTCTACGAGGCGAAAGTAAAGGAGACGTCGCCAAGATCGGTGTATTGTAACGTTCATGGGATAGGAGACGACGGAGCGGTGGTGGTTTTACCAGCGGCTGAGGAGGAGAAGAGAGTTGTGACGCTGACGTTGTCTGAGGATGAGATGGAGAAGGTTAAATGGGAACTTAAGAAGTGTGGTTTAATCAAGGTGTTGAGTAACGGAGAATGAACTTGAAGGAAATTGATATTTTATCCACGGTTTAATGTATCGTTGTTTATTTTCATTTATCAAATATGTCATGTTTGTTTTGCTTGAATCCTTGTATTTTGTTTGTCGTGCTTTTCATCATAAAATAACGCCAAGAAGGCGAGTTTGTGTGTAGATTATAATGCATACTTGGCTTGATTATGTGTTTGTATCAGTGAACTTGATCATGCATGTATGTGTATCAATATTAGTAAACTACAGCGTGACTTGTCTACGAATACAATTGCATTTTAATTTTCTATGTAAAACGACGAACACAAATTAAAATCCTTGACAGACCACACATATAGTAAGACAAATAGATGAGAAAGTAGATGGCGAAACTAAAGATATGAGATATCCACTAGTTACATAAGTTCGATCAAGAAACCCAATAACATACGTAACTAATTCTTTCTCTATTTTGACGATTCCTCATCTATGCGATGATTTCCTTGCGAAAGAAACAAGAACACGAACTCTTTATCTTCTCACATATGTAAATAGTTAAGGGTTTCACTTTCACGTCACGTATGCTACTTATTAGGGGTTCGTTTGAGATTTCTTCCTTTCCTTCACCTTTTTGGACTTGTTTTCAAATCTGGCTCCGATTGAGCATATTATGCCTTTACACCCCATTGAGTAGATTCTAGATTTTGATGTACACAACTCCTGAAATAGCTACTAGACCATATCATTTATAATTTGTATTTCATACTTAGTAAGTAAAATTATTGAGGCATAACGTCTTAAATTTGGAACTATTGTTGATACAAGTTTGTTGGAATTGTTGTTGGTTTCATTACACTGAGTTGACTTCATCTTCATCGTCGTCACTTCCTCCACTTCCACGGCTACTGCTTCCACTGCTACTCTGCCCACCACTGCCGCTTCCGCTGCTTACGCTTTTGCTCCGACCATCACTGTCGCTCCCACTGCTGCTTCCACCACTGCTACTGCTTGAGCTTGAACTTTCACGTTTTTGCACCTCTGCGTTTACTTGTGCTCTAAGTGCCTCTGCTGCGTTGAGACCCTTTTCTCCCTCATCGTCACTGTCATCATCCACATCTGCAATCTCCTCTTCCATGATGCTAATCTGCTTCGTTAAGTTCTCCTCATATCCTCCTCCAACATCATCGGCATTATCTTTGTCTACATTATCGTTCTCTGGTGTGAATGAGCCAAATATCTCAACCAAATCAATCTCGTGATGGTCTTCTGCATCTTTGTTCTTCTTATCAACCGGTGAGATAGAAGGTGCGTTGTTTGCGGGGACGGCAGGTTCAGCTGCAAGAACGAAGATGTTAGGATCGCCACATTAGTTTTTACGATTAAAAAACAAAACTGAAGATCAGAGAGAGCATATACATGCTGAAAGTGTGGATATGTAAACTTAATTTAACAGTTTAATATTCCACCTTAGTATTCATTGACTACATGTAAACCAATACAGAGCCAAAGAGTCATAGCGGCAATGAGAGCCCATGATCAGAAATGACAGAAGAATCCGATTGTTAGAAACTACTTTACAAGGCAGATAGCTTTAGTTTCTTTGGAAATCAGACCTCTATCTACTAGCAATCAGGATCAACCAACCATAACTGCGGTTTATGAAGAAAGAGACTAAGAAGTGATGAGAACTATGACAGGTTTATGGGGTGTTAAGGTCAAGCTCTTTTGCACTCTATGCAGTGAACCTTATGATCAAAAAAATCATAGCCCGATTCTTTAAAAACTACATAGCTAATAAGATAGGACTAAAATTGCAAAATCATATGAGAATATGGCTGGAACAAACTGCTAACCTGAGTTTTCTCGCTTCCCAATTTCGATTCTTTCCACTTCAACCTGCAGATATTTCAGAAATTATGAGCATTGAAACAAGTAGAAGAAACACCTTATACCATCAAGCCGATAACCTGAACAAGAATCAAATTTGTCCATTCATTGGACGTAACCATTAACCAATACAAATTGAGAAAAGAAAAGAGTCAAAAGACATAAGAAAACTCACAGGCATATCAGGAAGCAAACTTGTATTCACATGTGGGGACTTGGCAGCACGACCAACTGGAGATAAACGATGGTCGACAGGCATTGCAGACTGAGAAGCGGCAGCAGATTCACCAGGCGTCCTAAGATGTCGAAGCTGCTTCACAGCCCGATGCAACCTCTCCAAACGGAATTTCTCCCCATCGAAAAACAGAACCGCATCGTTTTCTTTGTAGTCCTCGCTACTACCTTCAAATGTCACCTTTGGTTTACCAGGTTGGTTATTTTGAAACTCAACAGAAACTCTGTTATCCTTCTTCTTGTGCATAACTCCTGACCTCTTCTTGTCAATAGAAGCCGGCTTGAACTCATCTGCAATTACATATATGATGACTAATCTAATCTGTATTTTCCCAATTTTTCATAAAGCAGATGACTTTTCAAATTGTCTTATGAATCATAAGCAACAAACGGAACTCACATCGCAAAGTGCAGAACTTGTGGGAGGAATCATTCTTAGCAGAGGGACCCAGGACCAGGTCATACCATTGGTCTGTCTTGGGGCCGGTACTGGGTTCTTCTCTGGAGTGATTTGACATATTTGGGAGATTGATCAAGGTGAAGACCAAGACTCAAACGCAGAAGAACTGGCTCTGCTCACGTATACCTGCTGGTTAAAGCTTTTTAATCAATACAGAACCAAAGATTACCAGACGAACAAAACATCAAAGCAAGAATCACTAAAGTCGAACATGAAACAAATATACACCATCGATAAAGATCCATGAAAAGCTTACGAACAAAGCCAATAAGAGCAACTCCACTAGTTAAGATACTTAACAAGTATCTAACTAATAAAACAATATCTATACTTAAGAACGTTAAGAAACTAGTCTAGTTTAGCAACTTCATCCACTAAACGAAGTTCATTAAAGTGAAGCAACTTAGGATTCCATTCATTCTTATAGACCTTGAGAACATTGAGAGCTACGATACGAGCTTTGTCTATTTCTTCGAGACTGCATTCCTGAACAGATTAACAGAGTTTCATGAGACTAAAGAACAAAACATTGTGTCTCCTCCTCAAATAAAACTGGAAAAGGCTAAATGCTATTTATATATATGGAGACTCGAGATGTTGACATGAGCAATCACGGTAATAATACGTTTTTGCAGTGCAGGAATCAGTATTACAAATAATCATCACTAAACGTAAATATTACTACTCTTTAATTTGCAGGGACCAAAGCATTGGCATAAACAGCTTCCAGTTTCAATTAAAGTTCACATAGCTTTCTATTCGAACATAAGCCTGCCTTCTATGTCTAATTCTACAGCTTAAGACATGAAAGACAATTCAAGAAACTAAACATACCAAATCTCTACCTCCAACTCATTGATTTGACAGCTAATATCACAAGTAAAATACTAAACATGAATTTTTTCGGCTTACGTGATTAAGCTTTGATTGATGAGCTGGGTATACGAAACCGATTATCGGAGACGATGGTCACCGTGGCATCCCCGGTGACGAAAGAAGACGTGTTTCGATCGGAATCGACATCATCTTATGTTCCTCGATGAATCCCAAGATATCGATCGCAAGCAGATTAAGAATGGGCTTTTAATTTATCAAAATAAATGGGCTTTTATAACATTCTTTTAACTATGTCAAATTGTCATTATATTGGTAAAATAAAGGAAAACAGAGTAAACTTAAATGGGTTTAACGTAAATGGGCTTACCTGGATTTTGACGAGATAACTGAAATAACAAAAATACACAAATCGCCGGACCTGGTTTAAATACAGCGAATGTGGTTGCGGTTATTGGAGTTTGCGGAAGTGGTGATGAGAATCTGAGAAGTAACAAAGACAGACGTTCATTCTTCGACTCATATATTTCCAACCATAAGGCTTCTACGCGTGAAACCACTTGGAGAATGTGCTCAACTTAATTATGAAACTTCTAGAAGAAGAATCAGATAAAAAGGAGTTCATATGAAATAGTTATGCTATTTTCCAATAAGGTGTTCTCTAACTTACGCGGATTTGGACATGTGTGCATTCATTGAAGAATTCTGACCAGACCAGATTGAATGAAGCTATGAGACGAACTTTCTACAATCTTGGTCCAATATAGAAGCCCATTGATTCATTTCCACAAAATAAAGAAGGCTCAGACGAATTCAAAGTTTAAGAGTCATTTTCATGAAAAGACATTCAACTAACTTTTAATTCTGTCTAGTCTTTGCTTTGTTTTCGGTATGCTTTGTTTTTCTCACATTTTGTCTTATTTAGAGCACTTGTAACTCTATAAAACAATGTCATGTATGACCATAATAAAATAAGCCTTTGATTAATATTTTTGGAAACCTTTTGAGTGGTGAACTCAGTTCTTTGATCATGGTGGGTAATATCCATTGATCAAATCCTCTTTGTCGTCTAGGTGTATCATATTCTAGGGCATTAAGTCGGGAATATCAAGAGCCTTCCGCAACTCTTGTGCGACCCTTCGATCCATTTCGATCCGTCTTGGTGCGTCATATGCAAGGGATCAACCGGAATATCAAAAGTATTCTGCAGCTTCTGTGCGACCATTCATTCCACCGTTTCGTTTCTTCAGTTTATCTACTCTCTAGAAGTCAAGGATTATTCCAACCAACTTATAGTTCATCATCCTTGGGAGATTCCTATCAAGTGGATAGTTACGATTTCAAATGTTATTAAGCAAATTGTATGACTGGTTCAAACGGAATACATTTGCTGACTGGTTGACTGGTGGATGCAAAAGCGGTTAAGCAACAAAATAATAATACACAAATATTATATAATTAATTATTATAATATAAAATCACTAATTTTATGTAATTAGTAAAACAAATATATGTGTATTTTTAATATTTTGAATGAAAATTATGATTTAATTAGAGATATTATCTCATTTGTACAAAAATTAATGTCAGATAGAAAATTTTAGTTTACTTATATATATATATATATATATATTTAAGAGATTTTGACGATTTAAAATATGTTCACATATATAAAGTGTTAAATTATAAATTTTATTTTATAATATTCAAATTTTAAATTTTAATTTTAAAAAAATTGTAGGCAACCTAATTATTTTATATATTTTTTATTTTAAATAAATTTATATCATTTTTATAAATAATTTTTTTTTTATTATCAATCCGCAATCGCCCACAAGCAGAAATGCTAGCGGAAAGCAGCTTTTTATTTTGAGTTATACAAAGCGGTAAATAACGTTTTGTATGATAGTTTTGAAACACTGGTAAGCGTTACCACTCGTAAATGTTATGTTTGAGGGTGACAGCGGATGAACTAATCAAGTCCTTATATCCCACGGATATACGGTTTTCAAATATATATTATCAGGATTTATAGTTTTTACTAAATATTAACCTGCTGTTACATGGATTGAATAGTTTTTTTTTTTAAAGGAAAATTCTTGGGTTCACCCCTAGGGGTAAACCTTTAAATTCACACCCTATATTATATCCAAGTAGAATTCTTCACCTAATTATACAGAAAAATAAATAAAAAATTATTAGAAATTAAAGTTTAGGGTTTAAGTTTAAAATTAAGAGTTTTGAGTTTAGAATTTGGATTTAGGGCTTTATGGTTTTAGGATTTTAGGGTCAAAGTTTTATGATTTAGGGTTTAGAGTTTTGGTTTTTGATTTTGGGTTTAGGGTTTAGAGGTTGGGGTTTAGGGTTTTAGAGTATAGTGTTAAAGATTTTGAGTTTAAGGTTTAGGGTTTAGAGTTTTTTTTTTGTCAACTAACACCATCATTAAAGTCATAAGTTGATTGGAAGAACATGATTCCCGGACGGGTGTTCTTCCAACAGGTCTTGACTAATATGGGAAAACCTAATACTCTATGCTCTTGCTCTCTTAGCGAGAGTGTCGGCACGAACATTACGAGTACGAGGAATATAAACAAGACTAAAGACTAAAAACAAGGTCCTGAGGGATGTGAAACTCTCAAGCTCCGCCATAAAAGTAGGCCAATCTTCCGGGTCCTCGATCATCTTGACTAAGTCCATGCAATCCGTCTCAAATCTAACCAAGAGTCTCTGTCTCTCAATGAG
>KE154945.1:576229-600886 GCA_000411075.1 Sisymbrium irio | reverse complement strand
GGCTCGGACCTTTCCTGTTTGGATAGTCGACGAGATGGGCCAGGTTAAAATTTTCAATTCGTAAACTGGGCTGATGCCAATTCAAAATGGGTCTTGTGGGATGGTGCTAAATCCATCTGAAACAGTAGATGTGGAAGATTTGGGATGGCTTAGATTCAGTTGGTTTTGGATAAGATACGGTGGACCAATCGACAAGAGATCGTTCTTTTCGCCGTTTAACTTTTAAAAAATCTAGATGCCGCCTCTTTGACCTCAAAAAAGAAGCAGTAAAGGTTTTGAGTTTGTATTGCTACTATTATCATATGATAGCTTCCTCTGTTTTTGAAAACTTAAGGAAATGGAAATTTTTAGTGGAGCTCGAGGGATGTTTAATTCTATGATTTAGGATTGTCATTAGACCACCCAAAAGCTACTCCTCGATGATGTCTAAATACTAATTTCCAAAGCTACTCCTCTAAATACTACGTGAAGAAGGAGTTGAACCTGCAGGACCAATTGAACAAACATGGGAAAAAGTTTCTTTATAAGGATACGAATAAGAAAAAGTTGATTAATGAACAAGATGTAAATGAAAAACACACCGTTGCATCTATATTATAGCCACCAAAAATTGGCACCCTAAAGTTGTCAGTATGCTGACTTGGGACAGTAGAGTAGACCTTAAAAAGACAAACTACAATGGTTTCACAGCTTTGGATGTCGCCGAGGATAATATTGATTCAAGCTTGTATGTATTTCATCAGGTACTATGAAAAAGATTTCTCTTCCAATCAAGGTAGTTTCAAACTAATTCAAACAAGGTTATGTTCAACTTTTACCATTAAAAGACAATGACTCCAGTTATTTTTTTTTTATTCCGTATATTGAAAATGGTTAAAGTAATTTTTTATTAATTATATATTTTAAGGTTATTTTCTATTTTATATATACTCTTATTTCATTTTAAGTTTTAAATTTAATTAATTTTATATTTATAATTATATTTGAAATATAATATTTCGTGTAAATATTAAATTATTTATTTATGTATAAAATAAGATTTATTAAATTTTAAAAATTACTTTTTAAATAAAAATAGGTTAACATTAAAATGAATTTGTAAATAATGTTCATTCAAATTTGGTATAATATTGTTCCTAAACTCATGTTTTCCTCATTTTATTATACCATCAGATAAATGTTTCTCTCATTTTTTAGTGTTTTTCTCATTTTAATGTATTATTGGAGATGTTATAAAAACACCTCTAACGCTAAAGTGATTAAATAGTATTTTACAACTTTTTATATTACTATTTAAATATAATTTCTTAATGTAATTAATTTTTTATTTTTAAAATATTCAAACTAATTATAAAGTTACACATTTACACCTATGTTAAAATATCTACAGTATGCTATCAAAAGTGACATGTATCATTATAGATTTAGAAACGATTTCTAAAGTATGATAAACAAAAAAAAATCTCTTATACTGTTTTCCACTTTTTAATTTTAAATTATTAATTTTAAAAGAAAAACTTTTACTTACAACACTGGATCATCACCACCAAACTAAATAAAAGATTTTCCTTAATTTATTTTGTATTGTAATTGTTGAAAAAAGAAAAAAATCTTTGTAGAGACCTCAGTCCTCTAACTTCTCTATAATAAATCTCCACAAACTATAAATTTAAATTGTATAAATTTAAATTCTAAATCATCAACTATTTTACGTAAGTCAGCGTGTTACATGCTTTAAGAAAACAAAATGTCAAGTTGTACGCTAATATTGTTTAGCTATCCGTTCGTATGCTAAAAATATTTACAAGTTGGAATAATTAAAGATCAAGCCATTTTCAATTAGCCTTTCGTGTAGCAAAAGGTGAATGGAAACGAAAATGGCTCTAACTAAAATAAAAATTGTTGACTATTTTACGGAAAGCAAGTCTAAATACTCTTTGCATTGATCATAGACGATTAATTGTGCAAATTTTCGGTGATAAATTTACAATCTTTCAAACTCGTATTGTGCTTGTAAATTCAGAGGCAACGGAAAAACTGGTATTTCTTTTTCTCCACAGTATATCAATTATTCACATTTAACGTAAACGATAATCTTCATTCACTGACATAATAGCTAGAATTATTTTCAGGTTTGGAATTACCAATGGGAAGGCCTGATGTGGACTTCGATCGACGAGTAGTACAAACTTCAACACCACAAAGAAACGATGTTATTGTTAGATCCACACCATCTCTCGATTTGTCCACTATCTTCGAGGAAACTGGTGACACTATATTGATGGATCCAAAGACAATGGCTGCGGTAAGAGCAGGTAATGTAAATTACCTGAGAGATAACTACAGCTACGTTAGACTTGCTCCACGCTTAGTGGACGATCGTGGAAATACAATGCTTCATCTTGCTGTATCATCGGGTCACGCCAGCCTAGTGCTTTATCTGATCAAAGAATGCTCAAGTCTGCTAATGAAGTCAAACCTGATGGGTGACGTTGCTCTTCATGTTGCAGCAGGAACAGGCCATCTTGATGTTTTGTTGAATCTAGTTGATTTCGTCAAAGATATATCTCGTAATGCTGTAGGTGTTGCAAAAAGGATATATTTTGCTAAGAACAAAAACCAAGACACTGCTTTGCATGTTGCGTTAAAAGAGAAACATATGCTGGTGGCTTCCTATTTGGTATCGGCAGAGAAAGGTTTATCTTTTGTTGCCAACAGCGATAGGTTTTCTCCCTTGTACCTTGCTATAGAAGCTGGACAGGCAGGTCTTGTGAAAAATATGTGTGACGAATCATCTGATTTAAGTTCAAAGGTTGGAGGAAGATCCATCTTACATGCAGCATTGAAGGCTAAGAGGAAAGGTTTGTTGTTAATTTCTACTAAACATATCTAGACCTTTTAAGTTTCTTGTTCATGATATTCATATGATTTCTCGAACAGATATCCTTACTGCTTTACTCATAAAAGATGCAACTCTTGTTAACTTGAGAGATGAAGGAAGAACTTGTCTTTCGTTTGGAGCATCCATAGGATATTATGAAGGGGTTTGCTATCTGTTGGACAAAGATCTAGACAAAGTTTATGTCAGCGATGAGGATGGCTTATTTCCAGTTCATATGGCGGCCAAATATGGCCATGTACAAATTCTTGAGGAAATTCTTAAACGTTGTCCAGAGGCACTTGAGTTACTTGACAAAGACGGTCAAAATATTCTTCACGTTGCAGCAAAGAATGGAAAACTTGAAGTCATCAAGTTTATCCTGAGAATTTATAAGTATAAGAACAAGAAAAAGTTGGTTAATGAACAAGATGTTGGTGGAAACACACCGTTGCATCTAGCCACCAAAAATTGGCACCCTAAAGTTGTGAGTATGCTTACTTGGGACAGCAGAGTAGACCTTAAAAAAACAAACTTCAATGGTTTCACAGCTTTGGATATCGCCGAGGATAACATTGATTCAAGCTATGTATTTCATCAGGTAATATGACAAAGATTTCTCTTCCAATCAAGGTAGTTTCAAACTATTTCAAGGTTATGTTCAACTTTTATCATTAAAAGACAATGACTCCAGTTCTTTTTTTTTCTTTTTTTTATTCCGTATATTCAAAATTGTTAAAAGTAAATTTTCAAAAATTGGCTCGAAGATTGTAGGTAGCTTTGCCCCCATAATACCACCATGTGTAAATTTTACATATTAATCTGTGATGTATATATACAGAGACTGACTTGGATGGCTTTGATCAATGGTGGTACACCAAGGGGTTCTATTCCAACTAAAGAGAATCGTAGATCATTCATGAAGCCAGATGGTGGAAAGTACAAAGATCGAGTCAATACTCTTATGCTGGTTGCAACTCTTGTAGCCACCATGACTTTTACTGCAGGATTCACATTACCAGGTGGTTATGATGACTCTGTTCCCAACTTGGGAATGGCAGTTTTGAGCAAGAAAACAGCTTTTCAAGTCTTTCTTGTATGCGACACATTGGCGATGTACTCTTCCATCATAACAATTGTTGCTCTCATTTGGGCACAGCTCGGTGATCTTTCTCTCATACTCAAAGCCTTCAACATCGCACTTCCATTTCTCGGACTTGCACTTACATCAATGTCGATAGCGTTTATGGCTGGCACATATGCCGTAGTAAGCCACATCCTTTTGCTTGGTTATTTCGTTTTGGGCATTGGTGTCATCTTCATGTTGGTTTTATTGTTGCTCCTTGTTCCTTATGTGTCTCCATATGCTCATACGCAACCCTTTCTTCGACACATCTTCTACTACCCCTATTTCCTTAAACTTTTGGCTGCTGGTGACAACAGCAACAATAATGACTAGAGAACCCAGGCTAAGTAACTTTCAGACTTCTTGATCCAGTAGGTTCGGAAAAAAGGGATACAATACGGTTTTCAGGGTAAACTTCTTGAAACTAATTCATTTACAAAACTCAAAGCTTGCATCATGAAACGAAAAGGCATCGATCATTTTTGAAGTCTTTATCCTTTAACCAATAAATGACCAACGGAAAACTCGTGAAGAGCATTCCCCATCAGTGCCATCCCTCCAGTATGCAAAGAAAATCAACATGGAAAAGGGAAACCGCAAAAAATAGCGGAAAACTAGAGGACTAAAAGTATAAGGCGAAGCGTAAGGGATGATGAGCAGAAGAAGAGCCATGAGATAGAAGCCCCCTGAAGCCAAGACAAATATTGCAAGCCAATGATGCTGTCCCAAGACCAGGTATAAGCCTGCGACAAAAGCTAAAGACATGGCAATGATAGAAAACCCAAGAAGTGGCACAATAAACTTGAAGGTGGTCAGCATGCACTTCATGTCAGCCAATTGTGTCCCTATAAGAGCAACTGTCGATATAACAGCACTATAGACGGCAATGCTATTGCATATGACGAAAGCAAGAAATGCAGATTCTTTGTAAGAATGTTTGACATTTGACTTGAACTCTGTGCTGTTGTAACCTAGCGGCACACTCAAGCCAGCAGCAAAAGCCATTGTAGCCACGAGTGTTGCGACCACAAGAAGAGTGTTAACTCTGTCCTTGTACATTTTTATGGTGAAGTCCTCATCTGTGGTAGGACTGTCTGCTTTCAGATGAACATGTGGAGCTCTAGTGCTACCGGCAGACACCAATGCCACCCATACCAACCACTGAAAATACATACAGGGTAGGAGATGCGAAGTGATGTCAACAGCGTTGGGTACAATGAGAATGTTTACAAAGATAAACAATGGCGTATAAAATCATTGAGAGTACAAACCTGTTGGAGTGAAGGAATCGCAGCCATATACTCCTCCCCTGCATCTAAAGTAGTGAACCCTTTGTAATTCAATACTTTCAAGTCAACTCTGTTATCATGTATGAAAAGACTTACAACCTTCGGATGAGAATTTATGCTGGCTAAATGTAACGGTGTGTTTCCTTCTACATCTTGCCCATTGATTAACCTTTTTATGTCAGCTTTTCTGAGCAGATAGCCAACAGCTCCTGCGTTCCCGCTTTCAGCAGCGACATGAAGAACGTTTTGGCCCTGTGAGTTAAGCATCTCTATTGTGTCTGGGTGGTGTCTTAAGATCACCTTGAGAGCTGAGGTGCAACTTGCAGTGCATGCTGAATGGATGGGGAAAGAACCATCTTCGTTCTTTATGTAAGCAATCTGTGTAGAACTTCCAAATTTGGTTAGCATATGCTGCACTCCTATGTCATATCCAATGGATGCTGCAAAGGCAAGTGGAGTTCTTCCATCTTCATCCCTCGAGTCTACCAGATCTGAGTCACTCTCCAGTATAGCTGTTAGTACATCAAGATTCTGGCTTTTCACTGCAGCACACACGACTGACTTCCCAACAAAGCTTGCATTCAAATCCTGTAACATATGCTTAACAAGTGCAACATGTCCAGCTTCAGCCGCCATATACAATGGAGATACACCCTCCTTGTCCAGAAGAAAGCAGGTGCTCTGATCTTTACGAACAAGTTGCAAAGAAACAGCTACATGGTTCCCTTTCAGAGCGAGGTGCAGTGCAGTATACCCATCATTGTTGGAAACTCTGAAAATATTCCCAACTGCTATCTGCTCTGATCCAAGCAGGACATTTCCATCTTGCGGAAGCCGTCTTAGGGATTCAGAGAGAAGATCAACAATCAACTCGTGTCCTGCGGCAGCTGCTACATGGAGAGCAAGGTTTCCTTGGGAGTTTCGTCTCACGAGAAGAGTCTGATAATGAGAGAAATTCGGAGCAAAATTACCAACTAAGTTCGGGTTCCAACTTCTAAGAACGCTTAGCTCATGGTCAAGAATACGCCGCACTAGGTGGTCATGACCATAAATGGCAGCAAGATGCAGGATCGTGTTCCCCTGAAAAGTGACCTGATCCAGAACAGGAATTTCATTTTGCTGCAGAAGCCTCTCAAAATCTTGCACCTTACCCACAACCACTGCCCCATAAGTCTCCGGATCCATATATCATATATGTAAATAAACTGAATCTTACTATAAGAAAAAAAAATGAGGCCTATATGATACGTTTGATCTTCTCAAGAATGCTGAGAACCATTGGGAATCTTTCAGAACATGAGTTTATCAAAAGCACAATATTATGAAAAGAGCTATACATTCATAGTACCAATCTAACTCATATATATACGACTAGTGGACTATCTGCATGTATATATTAAGAGATTCTGAGTAAATAAACAACAAATATTAGCAGGAAACAACTACAACTACCTTTTTTTTTTATAGAGTAACATGCAATTCCGGAACAAGTAGTGTTATAATAATCACACAAACAAAAACTGTAACATGTCTATTAGAAAAAAAAAATAGCATTGGATCCATTTTACAGGGACAAACACGTTCGTTTCCAATCTGATGGAGACAACTTGTGGTGAAGGTGGCTATCGTCTCGATCTCTTCGCCGCTAACCTTACTAAATATATTCCAGAGAGAACAGAGCGAAATTTCACTTCCGATCATCGGAATGAGTCCGAGATGAACACTGTAGTCAGAGATTTAACATTTTGGGATTCCTTTAGTGTCTCGAATGAGCCATGTGCGTGCAGAGAGATCAGTGTGAGTGTAATAAAAGTCAACGCAGAAACAAAGTTCTAAGACAAAATGTACATTTCTAAAACAATACAGTAGCACCAAGTTAGAGATGAGAAATCCTCTAAAAAGAGTGAAGACACAGGAGCTAACAACAACAATGGAAAACATTCTCTTTTTTTAAGTAGTTACTGGCATTTCGACTTGATCATTGCCTGAGATCTCAAAAGACTTCGTTGTCTTCATAGACGTATGACTAGAGGTCTGATAAGACTCATCTTCGTCATCATTAACCAACTTCAGAAAACTTAAGAAATGCAGACCATATACAGCATGAACGCTAGGTCGCTGTAGGGAAGCGTGAGGGACAAGGACTAAGAGCATCGCGATGAAGAGGATCGAAGATATAAGGGAAATGGTGACGATAAGCACTAGAACATTCCCAACTGAAACATCCATGCCGCAAATGAATGAAAACACCATGGAGATCAGAGAAATAGACAGTGATGGCAACGCCACATTTAAGGAACTGCGAACTAGTGCAGGATCCCCCAACTGCGCCCAAATAAGAGAAATGACTGCAACAACTGAGCTTTGCATTGCCAAGGTATCAAGTTCCAGGAAGAGGATGAGACGGTGGTCAGTTGCTAGAGTCGCCATGCCTAAGTGTGGAGCAGAGCTTTTGTAGCCACCTGGTATGGTAAAACCTGCAGCAAACGTTACGGTAGCTACGAGAGCTGCTACAATTATAAGAGCATTGATGTACTCTTTGTTTCCGTGACAGTCAGGCACTGATGGTCTTGTTAGCTTCATGGTCTTCATGAGTCTTCTATCGCTTCGCACGTGGCCGTGTACTAAGACCATCAATGTCAACCTCTGTAATCCATGGCAAGGGTAAATAATCGATGTGGGGAAACAAAAGAAAGCAATGTTATGGTTGGAAATTAGACATACCTCCCGAAAGATGTAGTGTGATTGGATATTTAAGTCGGCAATATCCAGAGCTGTCAAGCCGTTATTATTCTGTATGAACAGGTTATCTAGCCCCATAAGGCAACGAGCAGCTCGAGGGCGCCACTTTATGGTAGCTAGATGCAGAGGTGTATTCCCATCCACATCTTGCTCATTAGACAGATGGTTTGTTTGTTCATGTGTCATCAAATGACGTAGAATTTCATATTTCCCACTACTAGCAGCAATGTGAAGAATGTTCTGACCTTTTTTGTTAAGCATGTGCTTTGAATATGGACAACGTTTTAGAATCTCTTTGACAACTTCAATATGACCTCTTTCTACTGCCATATGGATTGGAAATGACCCCTCATCGTTGCTTTCATAAACATATTTTGTGGATCGGTCTAACAGGTTGCATACTCCTTCATAATATCCCATTGATGCTCCAAACATAACACAAGTCCTTCCTTCTTCATCTAGCTCATCTATAAGACTTGGAGATTCTTTAAGAATAACATCAAGGATATCTGCTCAAACAAGTGGGAATGTCAAGTTACCTGTATAGGATATTTAATCATCAGGAGTTGAATTTGAAAAAAAAAAAGCAGAACAAACCTGTACTTCTTAGCTTCAAAGCAGCATGTGCAAGATATTTTCTCCCTTCCAACACGGAATCTAAGTTAAATTTTCTCCCTTCCGTCTCATTGTTGCCTGTAATGTTCAACATTGCTTTCACAAGAGATACATCTCCAGCTTCTACTGCCAAATACAAGGGAGATATTCCATCTTTATTTGCGATAAAGGAAGCTTGTCGGTTCGCGTTAACCAGAGAGGAAGCTATCTCCATATAGCGTCCTTTCAAAGCCAAGTGGAGAGGGGTATCTCCATCTCTGTCCTTGGCAACATATAGATTCACAATATCCATCTCTTCTTCAGAATGTTTGGCTGAGACAAATGTTACTGTTGCAACAAGAGCCTCAGCAACAGCTGAATGACCAGCACGAGCCACAACATGAAGCGGAAGCTGATCCTTGGAGTTTGGCTCCAAGAGAAGGCATGGGCATTCAGAGACAATGCTCTTCACTAGTTCTAGATGACCCCAAACAACAGCAAGGTGAAGAATAGAGTCTCCTCTCTCGCTCTTGAGACATGCCAGTGGCGTTCCATGGCTTCTCAATTTCTCCAGCCATTCTTTGTTCCCATCATTCAGTTCGCTAAACATCTCCGCATTCATTGGCACATATTCACCATGGAGGTCGAAAAGATCCGACATTTTGAGATTGATAAATAACTCGTACACAGACTCAGTGTCTTCTGTAGGTGGCCGCGTGCTGTCACCTCTTCTTGATTGAAGGAACCAACGTGAACTGAGTGTTTCTGCGCCTTTGTTTATCAGATTCATGGGGAAGTATCTTCGTCGCCTTTGGTCATGAGACGTATTGGTTGGTCTCTGTGACTCAATTCTATCTAGACGTGCTTCAGAACAATCCATCTCAAACCTTAAACATCCCGCAAAACGTTTAAAATGACAGTTTCACAAAAAAGTCAACCATACGAAGAACAGGAGGGCATAGAGAAACTTACCAAGTGGAGTAAGGAGACAAGAAATGAAACAGGAATTGCTAAAGCTTGACGAATGAGAGACGTTTTGTTCGTCCATTTATAAAAATCCTTTAGTGTCTCAAGCCATGTGCGTGCAGAGAGATCACTATGAGTGCAGTCGAAGTAAACTATAGTCAATGCAGAAACAGAGTGAAGGTCTTTTTAAAACATAACCTAAAACCTAACACCTCGATTACAAAACCTTTAACGGTGTAAATGGTAATCCAAAGTCAACATAACACCTACCCCAATATGCGTTTATACCACGCCCTCAGTGTCTCGAGGAATGTGCGTGTAATGAAAGTGACTGCAGAAACAGATTTTTTCTTAAAAATCAAAAGTCAACTAAACTACACCAATATCATCTACTTGAAAAATGAAAATCCTAATTCTTATGTTTCTACCCATGGGCTGAATAATAACACACATGAAAATCAGAAACACTCAGCAACTTTGACTTGCTTCTAATACAAAACGTACAATTTATTCGTCTATGTTTCCTTATACATAAGAAAGTGAAGATTAGAATACAAGCTAATTATGAGAAACCATAAAACAGTAAAAAAACACAGAGCCACACAACACATGAAAACGAAGAAGATTCTTCCCAACGATATATTTGTATGCATTATCCGTCTTCTTATTCTCGGCCTGCTTGTACCTGAGAGACTATTACTCTGTAAAAGTAAATACGGGTTCCACACTATTTCGTCTGAACAAAAATAGTATGCAGTCATGAGTCTATTACACGATATTAAAAACATTATCTTTCTAACTAGCGTCTGGCTATCAACAGACTCCGCTCTCAAGCATGTGTATTTAGAGACCTGGTAACTTTCATCATTGTCGTCATTCACTAAATTCAAAAAAACATAAGAAAAACCAACCCCTAAACTGAATCTGAAATCTAAAACAAGTAGGAATATGAGAAGCCGTGTGTTGAAAGCTCAGCAACTATAGCTTAGAGGTAGTCTAGGCAGAAGGGTTGAGCATTCTGAATTAGTCAAGGATCATTTGTGCTTTTGGAAGATTTTAGAGTTCTCCATAAATTAGTTTCTCCTTTCTTCTAAGTTCTTGCCTTAGTTTTGATCATTGATTCATCTTAAGATTGGCCATTCATGGGTTTGTAGAGAAACATGCTTGTGATCACTTGAAATTGAAACATGGGTTCATCTTAAGATCTAATCTATCAAAATATACTCAGGAATTGAAATTGTGATCACTCAAATGGGTAAAAATCAAAACAAACCTATACTATTGGACTTCAAAGCGGCATGTGCAAAATGCTCTCTCCCTTCCGACTGTGAATCTAAGGTTGGACTTTTTCTCTTCAGGGTCATCATTCATTTTCCAGCATAACTTTCAGAATGGACACATCTCCGGCTTTTACTGCCAACCACAAAGGAGATAATCCGTCTTTATTGGCAAGAAGCGAGCATTGTTGGTTGGCATTTACCAGACAGGAAGCTGATTTCTTATAATGTCCTTTCAAGGCCAAGTGATGCAGAGGAGTATGTCCATCTATTTCCTTGAGAACATATGGATTCAGTAAGTCACTCCCTCTCTTCTTCATCACATATTCTATCTGAAACAAATGTTATTGTACTAACAAGAGCCTCAACGATAGTTAAATGGCCAGCACGAGCCGCGCCATATGGAATGGAAACTGATCTTTTGAATTTGGCTACAATAAAAGGCATGGACATTCAGACACAATGCCCTTCACTAGTTCAAGATTAAACAAACTGAAAGAACCAAAACGATAATGAAAAGAGGTAGTCACGAAAACAAATAGTGTTAGCATACAATGTAGGGCTTTACCACTATTGCTAATTTGCTATGATATCATGGACAGAAACAGTATTATGAATTTGAAAAACCTTTCGTTCTTATTTTATTCTACTCATGGGCTGAATTACACGCATGCAAATGAGGCCTATTTACTTGGCCTTTTCATCTGGACAACACTATCCTCCAGACCAAAATCTATACAAAGATGTAACCCAAGCCGTTACCCAACACAAAGTTCTCAACATTAAGCAACTTTAATTTGTTTTCTAACACAAATGTACATTTCTTTGTCTATGTGTGTCCTTACACTGAAGAAAGTGAACAGTAGGACAAAGCTAGTGACAGGAACGCTAAAACAGAACAAGACACAGAAGCGCACAACACCCGAGAAACAAGAAGATTCTTCCCAGCGACTTATCGGCCTGCATTATCTGTCTTCTCATCCTCGGGCCGCTTGTACCTGCGAGATTGTAAGTGTCCGGATAAGTGAATCTATCCATCACTCGTGTTCCAAACAAACTCGTAGCTACCATTTCTCCAACCATCACCACCATAGGATCCATAACAGCAGAGTATGACAAACTGTTCGAACTAAGCACCCTTGAGACAGGATAGTAACCTTCCTGCGGGTCACTGAATTCAACCCGTTGTGACAACCGGAGATCGGTACTGGAATACTGCGAATTCGGCAACTCAAGCCGGTAAACAGGTCTTCTAGGCACAGTGCTTTTACCTTTGTCCTGAGTATTGCAACCGCCTCTCCCATACAAAGGAACCAACGTGGAGTGAGACACTTTAGATTTACAAACAGGACACTCTGTGTGTCTTTGGTACTCCTCACTAGTTGAGACGCGCTGTGCATAAAGCCATTTGTGAATGCAGGGCCAGCAGTAGAGGTGACCACAGAGAGTCACAACAGGTTCTCGCACCGAGTCTAGGCAAATGTTGCAGTCGAAGTTGGAATCATCGGTATCATCAGAAGGAACCGAGACTGTGATTGGTTCAGGTTTCGTATCCTTGAAACAAAATGCACCTTCTCCATAGAGTTCTCCAGGTACAGCAGCGTCTTCAAAGGATAGGTCCATGGCCATTGGTCAAACAATAAAATCTGGCAACAACAAATAATGATTAGATTAGATTCCAGATGATTTCAAATACGTTGAAAGCAAGAAACTTTGGTGTGAATCAGGTTAAGCACACACAAAGATAGCTTCTTTTTTGACAAGATGTGGTGAGAGTTAGGTTATTCAGAAAGGTATCCAATATATGCGTAAACCCTTTTATCTAGCCAGCTAAAGATTGAAACTTTGAAGCTAAAAGAAGTAATAACCGATTATCATCAATATATCACATTAATCATCGTTTCTTTAAAGAAAAGAACAAAGTCTACGCAACCAAGAAAGAAGTGATCTGAAGACTAATTCAAACTCATCATCTACAGAACAAGAAGAACAAATCAAATCTAAAGGGGGCAAAAACTCAAATCAAAAAGACCGGTGAAGGAGTGAAGTCGCATATAAACACATTTTTATATAAAAGCAAACAAAGCAAACGCAAACGCAACGCAAACGCGCGAATATAGGAACCAGGAAGAGAGAGACGGAGAGAGGGAGAAGAATACGAACCAGATAATCGCCGCCGTTTGAGCAGAGAGAGAGAGATAAAGGGAGAGAAAAATCTGGGTTTTGTAGAAAGAGAGATGAAGAGAAAGAGTTCGAATTTATATGGTTTTACCAAAGAAAGAAGATATTACGCATCGAATTCGAGAACGCAATGATATCTGAATGACGTGGCGATGTGAAAGATTCGTCGGTTTTTTCAGTAATTTATTTATTTTAAAAGATAAAACTTTCTAAAACCACCGTCATATTTTATCTTTCCTTCTCCGGAATAATGGCCACTGGTTTAGTCTATAACTTATGTTATGTGTACGATCTTGTTGGTCGTAACTCAATAATATCTGATAAACACAAAATATGATTTAAATTTGATTTTAAGAATTTTGTCCGGATGGATAAGAACGATCACACCAATCTTATTCCCAAATTTTCTTAAGAGAAACAAAAGAAACAATTCAGCAAAATAACCCTTTGAGTATGTAACGGTCGTGGCAAGATGCACAAATGTCCAATTGATTTTCTTAGGTGCATTCACCAAATATTTTTTCTTTCGTCATAAATGTTTGCACGTATATGAAGAAAGATATTTGTACATTATGAATCTAGTATTTAACAAGTCAAAACTCTTTTGAATGATTCATATCCATAAACATAAATTAGAAAATCCTTGTGAATGTTGACTAATTACGATACTGGTAGCTATATATCTGGCATTGCCATATTGGCCCCTAAATGTCAAATGTTACACATGGATTAGTAAAAAAATAAACAAATCATTGATTGTTCAAATAGATTCAAACTAATAGTAGTAATATATTTGTGGCGTGTAAAGTCTATAAACATAGATTAAGGAACAGTGGAAAACGCTGATTGGGTGGACTGAAGCGAGAAAAGGACTTATGAGAGAGTTCGAAGATGGTTCTCTTCACGCTTGGCAACCTTCACAACTAACGATGATCCTCCTCAAACAATCTCACGAGACACGTTGTTTTGCTTTGTGGTCCTTTCTCTTTCTTATTAGTATACTTGTGTTCACAACTGTTTTTTAATTAATTATTAGCCGAATCTGTAGCTTTATTTTCTAGTCCCAAATTTTGTAATTAGACCCAAAAGAAAAACAAATGATTTATGGGGATTTGTTGTATGATCGGGCTAACAATCTTGGCGCGTGGAGATTTGTTCCTTTTTTCGTATCCTAGAGAAATAATTGGTATGATAGGTTCGAATTCAATATTCAATGTACTATCTTATTCACATTATTCTATTTCTGTAGACTAGTACCAATCCGAATATCAAAAGTCGTTCCTCAACGTTCAACACGTACTCAACGTTCAACACGTAAGTGTGATTCAATCATGTGTATATTTGTTAAGAATATTAGAATAAACTTTCACTATTATTCATCATGTTTATTCTAACAAAATTGACTATCAGAGACATATCTATCGTTTTATTGTTTTATATATTATCTTCTCAGGTTGCAGCATGTTTGGTATGAGAATATGGCCGACACTCGTAATCAAATGACTAAAACATTGTCCGCTTGTTAATTTTAAAATATCAATAAAGTCTTCATATAAGTATGCCTTATCAAGCAAGGGATACAAGAACCTAATGTGGGGTTGGTTTAACGAAGCTGTCCGATATTGACTTGCTTTGTTTCAATATTTCACACTTGTTATAGTTTTCATGTCATTGTGCTTTTGTTCCATTTATATATGTAATGTGGCTTGTAAGGTCACGAAAGTCAGTGAAAAAAGGTCACGGAAAAGCTCATTAATATTATAAAATCAGAGGGTTGTGGAAGTTGCGCATACCCTTCTTTGGACCTTCTCGTCGGGATAAAATAATTATCGAAATATATTTTAGCATGTCTCAATAAAACATTACAAATGGAGGACGGCAGCACAATAAAAACAATCCAAATAAAGAGGTCTAATCAAATTTTTGGTTTATCAAGCAGAAAAATAAATATGAAAGTGACCATACACGTCAGTTTGCTTGGTAATGCTACGATATGAATATGATTTTTTAGGCCCTTTATAGTTGAGTTTTGTTATATACAACTACTGAGTTAATCTTTACAGTTTCCAAGTCAAGTTGGCGGGGAAAAAACTACGTCAAACGGAATTATGGTCAAGATTTGGGACACAAACCGAACTGATTGGGCCGAGTTAACAATATGTGGTCCGACCTGAGACCAACGGCCAGCCAGGTTTTAAGACATTTTGAACTTTTTCTTGGCTATCTAAATTTGAAACAAAAAAATTTAAGGACTAGTCAAATGATTATCTTCATGAAATCTTTTATATCATCCACCGAAATAAAACAACTGAGTTAGGTCGAATTTTGTCCTAGAGCGAATCAACACTTAAAAGAAAGCCGAAAACCTTGTCGGGAACTGTGGATCAGTCCAAGAACATTTAATTCTTTCGGCTTTTATTCATTTTGTCCCAACTGCTAATTGACATCCTTATCCACAAATTGGGTACATATAAACTATGGTGTGTTTCTTACTATCTTTGCTTGCTCTAAAAAATTAAATAAATATTTTCAAAACTTAGCATTGTTTGCTAAAGAAGAGCTTTTTCAGTTTTCAATTCTCTTCTTTAGTCCCTTTGCGTACAAGAGCTCTCAGAATAAAATCTTCAATGCGACGACTTTTTGACAAAACCGTAGCGTGTGTTCATCAAAAAAGTAACAGAACCGAACAATCTTAAGATCTCTCTCTCTCTCTTAGTCCTACAAGAGATTCCGTCAATGTATTCTTTTTTCATACAGCTCCATAAGTCTAGTATTGACCTCTGATGTCTTTAACCGAGAAAAGGCGGTAAAAATGAACAGAAAGACATGACATCATATTATTTATCCAGGTCTAGATGTTCATTGATGAAGAAAAGATTACAGGAGAAGAAGCAGATAGCTATAAAGAAAGCGCAGTTACAAAGAGGATGAGAATACGAGAGAGAGAAAGACGGAGGGATCCTTACAGACTCACAGTGTAATCTCATTGCAAGAATTTGTCGATGCTAGATGTGAGTGTGGTTTTGGGCACTGCACCTATGATTGCATCCTTCTTCTCGCCGTTGACAAAGATCATGATCGTTGGGATGCTTCTAACATTGTACTGGCTTGGTGTTGAAGGAGAGTCATCCGTGTTTAGTTTGTAGAACTTGACTTTCCCGGTGTACTGCTGCGCTAGTTCATTCACGAGAGGGTCAATCATTTTGCAAGGTCCACACCATGGTGCCCAAAAGTCGACAAGTACAGGCCCGTCTGCTTTGAGAACTAGAGACTCCCACGTCGAGTCGTTGACTACTGAAACTACTATGATCAAATAAACAAAAACAACAGCTTATCCTTTAGAATCATGACTAATCGCAAATTAACTTAGTCAAGAAAGGATAACACTTGATCATTTAACCAGAGAGACAGCTGAAAACCATTCTTCAGTCTTTGGTCACATGGATTTGTTGCATTAAACCTACATCTATACAATCTCAATCAAAATATGAAAATTCCTCTAAACATAGTCTTGATAATGGAGTTGCATAGTATTTAATGCACACAGAAATCGTGAATGAGACACATTCAAAAGCAGTCCAAGTGAAGTATAAATGCTTCATATTCTTCAATCGTGTCAATGTAGCAAAGAGACATCCTTGCTAATCTCACTAAACACATGTCTAAAATCTTAGAAAAGCAATACTATCGATAACCAAAATAGTGAATTTGCTAGTCACATCTCCCAGAATCAAAGACATTGTTTACTCTAAAGCACAAAAACCCCCAATGCTCATAACTCAAAACACTTTCATGTACCAAATGCGTGTGATCCAAATCGATAGAATAGCTGAGTAGGTAGCCAACATACTTAAAGAGAACATACGTTTTCTTGCTGAAAGAAAGAGATTCTGAAACGCAACTTTCTTCAAAATGTTCACACGCAAACGGCATGACACTTGTCTTCATCTTAACAAGAAAACCTAATTTTCCGCAGCAATTTTCTCAAACCTAAAGAAACTCTTCTTCCAGATTAACTAATTACAAATTACTAAATTGCGTACAAGAACCTACTACTTTGTAATCTCCCACACACAAACGAATCAATCAACTAACAAAATCAAGAATCAACCAATCACGAATCAACGGCGCGGAAGCAGTGAAAAAATCAAAACAAAATCGAAGAAGAGAGAACATACTATCGGTAGTAGTTTCCTGAGCTTCGCAGACGACGGCTCTTCGTAATCGAGAAACCCTAGGGTGAATCGAGGTCAACGAAGGCGGAGAGTGAGAGAGACGGATTCTCAATCCACTTGATTCCGGTAAAACGGCGAACATCCGCCGAGCAGAGAGTGAAGCCGATGGTGAGGATGCGATTTTCGTCGTCTCTGAACGGAGAGAAACCGGAGGACGAGAAGTACAAGTGAAAGCAGCCATGGCTAAGAGAGAGAGAGAGAGAAATGCACGAGAGATTCTCCTAATCCCAACTGTAAAAATAATATCCAACAAAAAAAAAAATTAGATAACGAAAATATGGAAGAGAGAAAGTGTGCCAGTACTAGAAAGAAACTGTTGCAGATTTTTCTTTTAATATATGAATAAAAACAAATAAATGCTTCTTTTTAATAATAAATAATTTTCTAATTGAAAACAAATGAAAACTTACGTTGCGAGAAAAACTCGAAAATTATTTGTTTTTTCTTGAAAAAAAAAGAAAAAGATATTTTGAATTCTTTGATTCGTTGAGATTGATTTGTAGATATAGCAGAAAAACGCTTTTAATTTACAATATCCCCCCGAAAGTTGTCTGAGGAGTATATAAGCCCAGAAAGCTGTCCAATTCTACTTTACTAGGCATGGGCCTTGAATGAAATATAAGCCCATGTTCATATGAAAATGGCCTGAAAGACCGACCCATGTATGTTTGCTGGTCGATCATTTTTGATGGTGAAACAAAATCTATTATCTAAAGTAGTTCTGCGGTTTTGCACCGAACCGAAAACACCAAACCGGACCAAACCGATTTTCTTCAGTTTCGATGTAAATAACCGATTGATAACTTTTTTGGGTTCGGTTAGTGTTAAATTTTGGTTCAGTTCGGGGAGAACCGATCGGTTTTCAGTTTTTTTTTTAATTAGACCGGTTTTAACCCAAAATAAACCAGTTTTAACCAAATTAACCAAAATAACCGAATTAACCAAAATAACCGAATTAACCAAAAATTTTAAAGTTTAACCGATTTAAAAAAAAATGAAAAAAAAAACAAATTTCGGTTTAAAAACTCAAAACCGAAATTAACCGATAACCGAATCGAACCGAACCGAACCGAACCGAGATTTTATTCGGTTAATTTTGGTAAAATTTTGAAAAAACCAAAATAACCGATAACCAACCCAAATCAAATCTGTTCGGTTCGGTTAACCGAACTCGCAGCACTAATCTAAAGATTAGCAAGATGATACTTAAGATTATATTAAGAATTTAAAGGCATCAATTCCGAAAATTTGTCCATGAGTAGTCTAAAGTTGTCAAGTTTTATGGACCAAGTTTAAATTTTGAATCTGCAATTGTGTTTGTTACTGAACTCCATATTTTCTTACGATCCGAAAACTCTCCCAGAGGGTCTGTATATACTTGTTAACATATGATACAAAACATGTAAACCAAACTTTCATTTACATGCTAAAAGACAGCCCGGGGTCATCGTTTGCTCATTCTAGACTTAACCAGCCTAACTCGTTTAATTTAAAACTAAATTCCTAACACATGGATTATGTTCGGTCTTAGCTTTCTTTTTTGCTTTAATATCAGTTGGCATACCCTTGCTCATGAATCATGATCATCCTACGTATATTTGTATCCTCTCAGAGGTCGACGTCGTGACAGCTAATCTTGGCACTTTTGTAGACATTTAATGGTTTAAGCAAGAAAACACACACAATTAAAACTAGTTTCTATAATTGGGTTCCATTTCTAAACGTAGGGGGATCGATGTTCTATTTCTTTCTCTTTTTTTTTTCATATAAAAGCAGCTTAAATAGGTCACCCACTACAAGACACAGTCATCTTTCTATTAACAAGTCGTACATCAAACCTCTATCTTGCTTTTCACTGACTTTTGCCATTAGAAGCAATGTTAGACCGATAGTTGGGAGAGGAACTAAGATTCATGTAATGTTAATGTGAAAATCGAAAGAAACGACTTTTTGTAGATACACTGTTTCTTGCTGGTAATTTATCAATATACTGTTGACAAAATTAAGATCGATATAAATTTATAAATATATTCGATTATATATAAAAATGTCAACATTAATACGAGCCCACCAGACAAAAACACCTAAGTTAGGACAACGACTCGCTGAAAAAAAAGATATTTGTTTATTCCGTGATGTCATTATTCACAAAACAAATACTAAAAATACATGTTTCACATTAAGTTATAAGAAATGGTTTGAATCAGCCCTTTTTGGGCATCGAATCAACTGATATATTTTTTTAAAAAGAAATCAACTGATATGTTGTCTCAGAAAGTCAAATCTAGATTCTATAAGTAAAAAACAGTAAAACCAACTAAATATAATGAACTTTGTAACTAAACGAAAAATAACATAATGCCTGTTTGATGACAAACAGTAAAAAAATATAAAAAGAGAAAATGCATTAAAAAATTAAAAAGAGAAAACGCATTTTAAGGAACAAACTAAAAAATAAACTGAGATAAACGTTATGACAACTAACATTACGGAAAAGCTTCTATATAGCAAATGATATATGTATTTATGACATATAATTCTCTTTATTTTAATTTGTTAGAGAAATACTTTGTACGTAACATTGATTTTGATTTAATTGATTAGTTTTTCAGATAAATAAGCATTACAATTTGTTATGCAGTCAGCTTCAGTTTGGAATTTAGTACAAGGTTTTTCATATATATAAAGAAAATTCTGGGACTCGCACGTCAGATCGTTCGATATAGATAAACAATTTACAGATACTATTACGGCTTCACGTGTCATAAAGATAGCAAAGAGAAAGATAGTCGTCGTGTGCTGAAAATGGGATGAGATGACGGTGAATCTAGTTGAAAAATCTCAACTAACACCACATTCCACTCAACTAATATATGTATATATATTGTTTATTACCATTAAGTTTTTTTCATAAGCTCATGTAAACTGTTCCCCCTTCATGAGCTTTTTTTTTGTGTTCTTCGTTTTTATCTGTTCCATATAAAAAAAACAAAAAAAAACTAGATTGTCATTGATCGATCGATGGTGAAGTTGACAAAAAGAATAGGAGGGCTTGTGCTGCGATTAGCGGCGTTTGGGGCGGCTCTCGCTGCTTTGATCGTTATGATCACTAGCCGCGAGAGAGCTTCCTTCTTCGCCGTCTCTCTTGAAGCTAAGTACACTGACATGGCCGCATTTAAGTATGTATAACATTTCTTTCTTAGTTTGTATTTGTGTGCTTGTTAAATGCAAATACAAATAAATTATTCAGCTTATAAGTTATGTGAATATATAATAATTCGATATAACATGTTTTGTAGGTATTTTGTGATTGCAAACGCTGTCGTGAGTGTTTATAGCTTTCTAGTTCTGTTTCTTCCAAAAGAGAGTCTGCTGTGGAAGTTCGTTGTCGTCTTGGATTTGGTAAATTGAAATTTGTTTTAGTTCTCTGCGTGCATTAATCCATTTGCATACTCTTTTTAATCTCTCATTGTTTTAATATTGTTAATATATATCTAGTTAAATATGTGGTATAAATATCTCGTTTTCCTAAAGAGTGTATTGGAAGTTCATCGCAACATTACATAGTTACTAGTTTGTGGTATAAGCAACTGATTCTCCTCAATAATTTATTGAAAATTCATCGCATATTAACAACATTATCTATTTGCAACAGCGTTACAATCGAAATTAATATTTCCGAGGCGAAAGTTTCACAATTAATTTGCAGCTTCTAAATAATGATTTTGTCGTTGTGTTAAGTTTTGATCCATTAAAATGTATTTTATTCATAAATTGAAAGATTATAATATACTTCAATGGTAATGTTACACAAAAAGACGGCATATGTTGTAGATTATTGGTCTAAATCCAATTTTCCGTTCGAATATAGTTTGATGTTGATATGTGGTTAGAGGAATAATAGATGATGAACCGTTTGGGTGGAAAGTTAAAAAAAGTTAACTTGAATGTTTACCTAATTAGTATATGTGTGTCTTAATAACACGCTTTCTCATCGTTTGTAGGTGAAGACTAGATCAACATATATTTAATACATTTTTAATTGATATACTAATTTTTGTTATTGACCGGTGAATGTAATGGAGGTGATGACAATGCTACTAACGTCAAGCTTATCAGCGGCATTAGCAGTGGCGCAAGTGGGAAAGAAAGGAAACGCGAACGCAGGTTGGCTTCCAATTTGCGGCCAAGTTCCAAAGTTTTGCGATCAGGTAACCGGAGCTCTAATTGCCGGTTTCGTCGCACTCGTCCTCTACGTCTTCTTACTCTTATACTCTCTTCACTCCGTCGTCGATCCTTTTCTCCTCCAGAAATCTTAATCTAACTCTTTTTTTGTTTGCTTTCAATATCTATCTTAAAACGTAGTTAATTTGTGTGTTGTATTTATAAGTTCCCTTGTTTGTATGTGTCGAGGTTTTCATAGTATTTCATTTTTATGGATTAATTATCATTATAATACGCATCTAGGATCGACATGACACTAATAAATAAGTAACCGTCAGACTGAACCAACTCTCATAGACAGTTAAACTCATAAACAAAACTTTTAAGTCCTTCGTACGTACGTGTACATCTCCATCAATCATTTGATTCTCTTTTGTAAAAATACGAATCAACAAATTTGTGATACAAACTTAAACGTGTGCTTGATTAATTGCACTTTTTAGCTAGTCATTTCTTTCATTGTAACAAAACACCAATCATGAAAAACATTGAGCTTCACCTGATTACCTTCGGATCCTTGAACTTCATCTTCACCTCCGTTAAACTTCTGCATCGTAAAAACCAATCGACGTTTACGACAAAACATGTTTAGTTTTAACGGTGTAAAAGTGTCAGGCTGGATTTTAATATCAAGTGTGTGGTTTTATGCCGGATTTACTAGTTTGTGTAACCAACCTAAAACTATTAAAATATGTGTATTTACAAAACTGTCAGATATGACACATTCAATTTGACAAAATCCTGTAAATTCATGTTTTTTTTAACATCAAATTCATGGTTTATAATCTGGATGTTGCTATATTACCATCCGAGTCCAAGCTCGCATTGTTTTTTTGTTTTAAAAGGTTTCAGGCTGATATTCCAAACATGGACATGAACTACCATTCTAATTAAAATCTTATCTCAAATCAAATTAGATGATCGTTTGATTGTCTGTATTATCAAGCGTGGGACCTAACGTATATATATTTTTTGGTTAAAAGAAAATAAATAATTTGAATTGTAATCTTGCAGTATAATTCTTTATATAATACTAGTTTATTATAAGGACCATTAGAACCGCTAACAAGAAAAATAAGGATCATTAGAAGATGTGGGGAAACAAAAAAGGACCATTAGCTGACAATACACATAGACCGGCGAATGTGGATATGTTTTACTTGATATATGCTTTTCTTCTGTATTCGCGAACCGGCCTGTACTAAATGGACATGTGTATAGTAGTAACAAAATGTATGATTAATATTTCATCATCGGCAAATTTAACGTTAATTTTGCTCCAAATTGTTCGAGGGTATATGATTTCTTTTAAAGCTTGAAGAAGCACATGCGACCATTTGTTGTGTCAGAAGTCGGAACAAAAGGAAGATTCCGCGGATTATAATCCCACATGCCGAATTTATAAGCATACAATATACAATTTATAGTCCCCTAAGAGCATTAAGATAAATTAAAATATAGCTTTTTTTTTTGTTCAACAGTGGATGGTTAGATTCACCTGCTTCTTTTTTTTGTTTATACTTGCTTCGTCGTTTGACTGGTCAGGATCCACGTACGATAAGTACTTAAAATACATTGTTTCTGGAAAAATAAAGTCTCAAATGGTGATGAATCTAGGCTACATATGACTTTACTAAAAGTTGATTTTAGCGCCCAAGTTCTGACTGATAATGCTGATAGAACACTCGTCGTATTGGAAGAATCACCCAAAATAATCCATATTAGAACGTAAAGACTAATGACCATTTCACGCGGCAATTAAAAAAAATTAAAAGCAACAAAAATAGTAGTAAGAAAAACAATTAAGATAGCTGTTAATTGTTACATAATCAACTTACATTCTATTCTTTTAATGAAAAATATTATAAAATGTAAAAGAAGTTATTAGAAAAGGAGAGGGAAATGGGGGGGAGTATGACGGAGGGTCCCATGTGTTTTGAATTGAATCTAAAAGCAGACTTTTTTAGGGTTCTTATTTTAGCGTCCAAAGCGGGCTCACTTGCCGTTCAGCGAGCTTTCGCTGTTTTATGAAATAAAACGCTCCACTTGTTTTTATTTTCTCAACCCACTTGTAAATGACAACAATATTGCCAATCTTGAACAAATCGTGGATTGTCTTTTCTTCTGATGATATCATCCGTAGTCAAAACCCCCCTAAATATATAAGCAAATAGAATATAAAAATTAGTATTTTTTCGAATGTTTTTAGTTTTGGGGTTTGTATAGATCGCTGTCAGTGTCATGCATAATTCGGTGAATTAAAATAAGAGCGTTTTAACATCATCAATATCTACAGACCAAGCAACATTATGCAAAAAGCCTAAAACCAAATTTTAAATAGAGTGTTACAAAACAACAATGGATGCACTTCTTGTGTAAAAACAAAAGTAATTTAATGATTCTTCACATTTTTTTTCTTAACTATAGCCCTTACATTTTAGAAACTGATATTAACGTCTTAACGATCAACAGATTTGGCATTATTCTATTAATAAACATCCCAATCTGTAGACCACTAAATTTATAGCGTACAATCTTTTCTATAAAACGTCAGATATCCAGATCCAAGATATGAATGATTTTAGATTTCCATGCTTTTTTTTGTTGTTGACTGGCTTTTCCTCTTACTTACATGATAAGGAAACGAGAGAGGTTGAAGATACAAAGAAATTTCCAAACCCATTTAAAACTTCAAAAGATTCTCCAAAAATCAATACTATTAATCTGATAACAAAAAGGAAAAATTGACAAAAATAAAACCTGTCCAATTTGGCTAACAATATTTTAAAGTTACTCAAAAATGTTAATGCACGAAATTATTAATAACCATAACAAACATTATTAATCTGATCATATGTCTTAGTTTTTTTTAATTATGGTAATGATGATTCATATCATACATAATCTTAAAGAAATTTGAAATTATATTAAAAAAGAAATGAAAAAATAAAGCGAGAAAATAAAGAAAGAAAAAGAGAAACCGAAACGCGGAAAGGAGAGGCCAAATCGTCTCGTTCGTCGTTGTCGCACGCAGACTTGCTTCGCAGCTAAAAAGAAAACAAAAGAAAAAAAAAAAACAAAAAAAATCGCAAAAACGCTTCAAATTTCCTCCATTGTTTTGAATCAGTCAAGCTTCTTCTTCTTC
>KE154945.1:562675-576083 GCA_000411075.1 Sisymbrium irio | reverse complement strand
GACGGCCGTTGGCGGCGGATGCTGCCGGAATCGAAGAGGAGCCATACAATATAATCCCCGTAAACAATCTCCTCGCCGACCATCCTTCTCTCCGTTTTCCCGAAGTTCGTGCCGCCGCCGCCGCTCTCAAAACAGTCGGAGACCTTCGTCGTCCTCCTTACGTCCAATGGCGTTCTCACTACGATCTCCTCGACTGGCTCGCTTTGTTCTTCGGTTTCCAAAAGGATAACGTTCGTAACCAGAGAGAGCACATGGTGCTTCATCTCGCTAATGCTCAGATGCGTCTCACGCCTCCTCCTGATAACATCGACTCTCTCGATTCCGCCGTTGTCCGTCGGTTTCGCCGGAAACTCCTAGGTAACTACTCAAGCTGGTGCTCTTATTTAGGTAAGAAATCGAATATCTGGATCTCAGATCGGAATCCTGATTCGAGACGCGAGCTTCTCTACGTTGGACTTTACCTTCTTATATGGGGAGAAGCAGCGAACCTTAGGTTCATGCCTGAATGCATTTGTTATATCTTTCATAATATGGCTTCTGAGCTTAACAAAATCTTGGAGGATTGTTTAGATGAGAACACCGGTCAACCTTATTTGCCGTCTCTCTCGGGGAAGAACGCTTTTCTAAACGGCGTCGTTAAACCTATTTACGATACGATTAAAGCTGAGGTTGATGAGAGCAAGAACGGGACGCAGCCGCATTGTAACTGGAGGAACTACGATGATATTAATGAGTATTTCTGGACGGATAGGTGTTTTAGCAAATTGAAATGGCCGCTTGATTTGGGAAGCAATTTCTTCAAGAGTAGGGGAAACAGTGTTGGGAAAACAGGTTTTGTGGAGCGTAGGACTTTCTTTTACTTGTTCAGGAGCTTTGATAGGCTTTGGGTGATGCTTGCTTTGTATCTTCAAGCAGCTATTATTGTAGCTTGGGAGGAAAAGCCGGATAATAAGTCTGTGCCAGTGCAGCTCTGGAATGCTTTGAAGTCAACTGATGTTCAGGTGAGACTTTTGACTGTGTTCATGACCTGGAGTGGTATGCGGCTCCTGCAGGCTGTGCTCGACGCTGTTTCGCAACGGCCTCTCATTTCCAGAGAGACAAAACGGCTCTTTTTCAGAATGCTGATGAAGGTTGTTGCTGCCACAGTTTGGATCATAGCTTTTATTGTTCTCTACACGAATATCTGGAAGCAAAAGAGGCAAGACAGGCAGTGGTCCACTGCCGCGAAGAACAAGATCTACCAATTCCTTTACGCTGTGGTGGCCTTCTTGGTGCCTGAAATCCTGGCTTTGGCTCTGTTTGTAATCCCGTGGATAAGAAACTTTCTGGAAGAGACCAATTGGAAAATATTCTTTGCTTTGACTTGGTGGTTCCAGGGGAAAAGCTTTGTGGGTCGAGGTTTGAGAGAGGGTTTGGTGGACAACATTAAGTACTCGATTTTCTGGATCTTTGTACTAGCAACAAAGTTCACATTCAGCTACTTCCTGCAGGTTAAACCAATGATTAAACCCTCGAAGCTGCTATGGAACTTGAAGGAGGTAAATTATGAGTGGCATCAGTTTTTTGGCGACAGCAATAGGTTTTCGGTCGCATTGTTATGGCTGCCAGTGGTGTTGATATACCTCATGGATATCCAAATTTGGTACGCAATTTATTCTTCGATTGTTGGTGCTGTTGTTGGGCTGTTTGATCATCTGGGGGAGATCAGGGACATGGGGCAGCTTAGGCTGAGGTTTCAATTCTTTGCTAGCGCTATTCAGTTCAACCTAATGCCTGAGGAACAACTCCTGAATGCTAGAGGCTTCGGTAACAAGATTAAGGACGGCATTCATAGGTCAGTCTGTGAAAGCATATTACTGATATTTTCCGATACAATTGACTGTACATAGCTTGTCTTGACGGAACAAGCTATAGAATTTATATCTTTGTTAAAGCAGATTCTCTGCATTTAACTCAACTTTTCTACATTTTAATAACCTTGAGTTTGTGTACTGTATGCAGATTGAAGCTAAGGTATGGATTTGGGCGGCCGTTTAAGAAACTCGAGTCTAATCAGGTTGAGGCCAACAAGTTTGCGTTGATCTGGAATGAGATAATCTTAGCTTTCAGAGAAGAGGATATAGTTTCTGATCGAGAAGTAGAGCTACTAGAGCTGCCAAAGAATTCCTGGAATGTGACAGTTATCCGCTGGCCGTGTTTCCTGTTGTGCAATGAGCTTTTGCTTGCACTGAGCCAGGCGAAAGAGCTGATTGACGCTCCTGATAAATGGCTGTGGCACAAGATATGCAAGAATGAGTACAGGCGCTGTGCTGTAGTTGAGGCATATGACAGCATCAAATATCTACTGCGCTCAATCATCAAAACTGATTCTGAAGAACATTCCATAGTTACAATTTTCTTTCAAATGATTGAAAATTCTATTCAGTCAGAGCAGTTCACCAAAACCTTTAAAGTGGACCTTCTGCCAAAGATTTACGAGACACTGCAAAAGTTGGTTGGGCTGTTGAATGATGAAAAAGCAGATATTGGGCGAGTGGTGAATGTTATGCAGTCTCTTTATGAGATTGCGACACGACAGTTCTTTCTAGAAAAGAAGACAACTGAGCAGCTATCTGGTGAGGGGTTGACTCCTCGTGATCCAGCCTCAAAGTTATTGTTTCAGAATGCTATTAGGCTTCCTGATGCAAGCAATGAGGACTTCTTCCGGCAGGTTAGGCGGTTATACACAATTCTCACTTCTAGGGACTCGATGCATAGCGTCCCTGTGAATCTAGAGGCAAGACGGCGGATTGCCTTCTTCAGCAATTCGCTCTTCATGAACTTGCCTCATGCACCTCAGGTTGAGAAAATGTTGGCGTTCAGTGTTTTGACTCCATACTACAGCGAGGAAGTTGTATACAGCAAAGAACAGCTCCGAAATGAGACTGAGGATGGGATTTCAACCTTGTATTACCTGCAGACGATTTATGCGGACGAATGGAAAAATTTCAAGGAACGGATGCGTAGGGAAGGTGTAAAGACAGATAATGAGTTGTATACAACCAAGCTGAGAGACCTCAGGCTTTGGGCTTCCTACAGAGGTCAGACTTTGGCACGTACAGTTCGGGGAATGATGTACTACTACAGGGCTCTTAAAATGCTCGCTTTTCTTGACTCTGCGTCTGAAATGGACATTCGGGAGGATGCTCAGGAGCTTGGTTCAGTGAGGAGTTCGCAGGGAAATCTGGGAGGTCGATTAAATGGAGTGGACTCTGGAAATGACCGATCTTCCCTAAGCAGAGCAACCAGTTCTGTGAGTATGCTGTATAAAGGCCATGAGTATGGGACTGCGTTGATGAAATTCACATATGTTGTGGCGTGCCAGATCTATGGGTCTCAAAAAGCAAAGAAGGAGCCTCAGGCAGAGGAAATTCTGTATTTGATGAAGCAACACGAAGCTCTCCGTATTGCATATGTGGATGAGGTGCATGCGGGTAGGGGAGAGACTGAGTATTACTCCGTTCTGGTGAAATACGATCACGAGTTGGAGAAGGAAGTGGAGATATTCCGTGTGAAGCTACCTGGTCCACTGAAGCTGGGCGAGGGAAAACCCGAGAACCAGAATCATGCAATGATCTTTACCCGTGGTGATGCTGTTCAGACTATAGATATGAACCAGGATAATTATTTTGAGGAGGCTCTCAAGATGAGAAATTTGCTTCAGGAGTTTAGACATTATCACGGGATCAGAAAACCAACTATTCTTGGAGTCCGGGAGCATATCTTCACAGGTTCTGTCTCTTCGCTGGCGTGGTTCATGTCTGCACAGGAGACAAGTTTTGTCACTCTTGGTCAGCGTGTTCTTGCAAACCCGCTGAAGGTCAGAATGCATTATGGCCACCCTGATGTGTTTGACAGATTCTGGTTCTTAAGTCGAGGTGGCATCAGCAAGGCTTCCAAAGTTATAAATATCAGTGAGGACATCTTTGCCGGGTTTAATTGCACATTGCGGGGCGGAAACGTCACTCACCACGAGTATATTCAGGTTGGGAAAGGTTCATTGTCTGGATATTCTAACTAATTTAGACTGCTACACGAATCCTATAATTCTACTTTTTTGTTATAACCATGCACTCCTTATTTCTGAAGTTCAATGAAATTTGCATAACCATTGTCGTTGCATATATTCAGGTTGGAAAGGGTCGGGATGTTGGGCTGAATCAAATATCGATGTTTGAGGCTAAGGTAGCCAGTGGGAACGGAGAGCAGGTTCTTAGTCGAGACGTGTACCGGCTCGGTCATAGGCTTGACTTCTTCAGAATGTTATCATTTTTCTACACCACGGTCGGGTTTTTCTTCAACACAATGATGGTCATTCTTACTGTTTACGCGTTCCTTTGGGGCCGAATTTATCTGGCTTTGAGTGGAGTTGAGAGGTCCGCTCTGGCAGACAGTTCGGACACCAACGCAGCGCTTGGGGTGATATTGAACCAGCAGTTCATCGTTCAGCTTGGTCTTTTCACAGCCCTGCCAATGATTGTTGAATGGTCTCTCGAGGAGGGTTTCCTTCTCGCTATATGGAATTTCATTCGGATGCAGATTCAGCTTTCATCTGTCTTTTACACATTCTCAATGGGGACCCGAGCTCATTATTTTGGCCGAACCATTCTCCATGGTGGAGCAAAGTACAGAGCCACTGGACGTGGATTTGTTGTCGAGCACAAGAGTTTCACTGAGAACTACCGACTATATGCACGCAGTCACTTTGTTAAGGCCATCGAGCTTGGGCTGATCCTCATAGTCTATGCTACGCACAGTCCGATCGCGAAAGACTCATTGATCTACATAGCCATGACTATCACTAGCTGGTTCCTCGTGATTTCATGGATAATGGCCCCTTTTGTGTTCAACCCGTCAGGATTCGACTGGCTTAAGACGGTCTATGACTTTGAAGATTTCATGAACTGGATCTGGTATCAAGGCAGAATCTCAACAAAATCCGAACAAAGCTGGGAAATATGGTGGTATGAGGAACAGGACCACCTGAGAACCACAGGGAAGCTAGGAACAGCTGTGGAGATTATCTTGGACCTTCGGTTTTTCTTCTTCCAGTACGGGATTGTATACCAGCTCAAAATCGCAAGCGGATCCACCAGCATTCTCGTCTACGTGCTCTCATGGATATACATCTTTGCAGTGTTTGTGGTTTTCCTAGTAATCCAGTACGCCCGTGACAAGTACTCTGCGAAGAACCACATACGGTACAGGCTTGTCCAGTTCCTCCTGATCGTGTTTGGTGTACTGGTGATTGTTGCTCTGCTCGAGTTCACGCATTTCAGCTTCGTAGATATCTTCACGAGTCTTCTTGCATTCATCCCAACCGGCTGGGGAATCCTGCTTATCGCACAGGCTTTAAGGCCAATGCTGAAGAGATTCAGGCTTCTCTGGAACGCTGTTGTCTCTGTTGCTCGCTTATATGACATATTGTTCGGGATACTCATCATGGTTCCCGTAGCGTTCTTGTCGTGGATGCCTGGGTTTCAATCGATGCAAACAAGGATCTTATTCAATGAAGCCTTTAGCAGAGGACTTCGCATCATGCAGATTGTCACTGGGAAAAAATCAAAAGGCGATGTCTAAGTTGGAAAAAAGAAACAAGGTAAAGCTCCTCTTTACTCTTTCACATTTTAATGTTCTGTTTGCTTGAATCCTAAAGTCCAACACCAATACAAGCTCATTTATAACTTGTGTAGGTGTTAAGGTATACGGGTAATCTAAAGTTGTTGGTTCGCGGCGATGGATTCAGTTGGAGGTTAGTTTTCCCGAAACATGTATAAGTTGTGCTTCTTGTGTGAAGAAGATCTCAAACATTAATGATTTGTCATCTTCTTAAAACAGGTTTTTGGAGAGCTGGGATGAGGAATTTTATTCGGTTAGTTCGGTTAGTAGGATATATATTGTCAGTGCTTTTGGTAGTGTGTGGAAGGGAACTCTGATTCTTGTATGGTTTATGTCTGAAAAGTTACAGCATTTTGTGTAGTAGGTTTTTGGGTATTATTTGTTCTCTTTCTCTCATTGTAGAGCTTTAGAGCATTTTAGTGTTACTTCTAATGTCACTTGCAGAGCTTTATTCATATTCTCACAAATCTCTCGTCTTCTTCTTCGTTGGTCTGAAACAAAGACGGAGACCTGTTTTTAGATGCTTATCCATATTTCCACTACTATGTCTATATCTGTTTCTGTTTGTTAGTTTGCAGTTATTTTATTCTTTCTTAGAATCAATCCAAAATTAAATGAAAATTGGACCACAACACCACTCTGCCGACTGTCGGTTTTGACCATTCTGCTTGGATCCTGATGATCCTTTTTATAGTCTTTAGGGTAAGACAAATACTCAAACAGTGTGAATTGGATAAAAAGAAACAGAACATTATAAATGGAGAAAGCTTTAGCGCATACTTAAAGCTACGTGTCAATAGGTCGTCGAGTACCCAACGTGTTTGTCTGCAAGATCTATCTATCATTTGCGACTGATATAACGGGAAACTTCGAATTATTTATTAAAAATTCAACTACTTCTGGGCCATCACCATCTTCTTCGTCTTGTCTTGATCATTAAATTAATTTGGTAGTCAATAATAATAACTCTGGAGAGAAAGCTACTTGGTCCTCTTAGCCTTTTGTTTCGATTTCGATCCAGATTTTGTTTGGTTTCGCCAGAGAGAGAAACCTGCGAGACAAAAACATGGAAGATCCTTTGATTGGTAGGGACAGTCGTGGTGGTGGTACGGAGCGGATCGTTCGTCGATCAGAAGCTATCACACATGGTACTACGTTTCAGAAAGCTGCTGCTCTCGTCGATCTGGTTCTCTATCTCTTAACGCCCTCTTCTGTTCCTATAAAAGTTTCTATATATATATATGAATCTTTCTCTGACTATGACATGCTGTCTAACTCCATGAGGGAGAGAGTTTCTGTCTGTTAATTTAACTAGTCAGTTTTGAGAAGTCAAATCGTTGTTGGTTCTGTTAATTTCCTTCTCTATTCGTCAGAAAATGATTTGTTTCCACCTAAAGCGTTTGTTTTTCTAAAAAAGACAATGTTTCTTTGTCTTTTTGCTTTATTGTGAAGATGATTGAATCTGGTGGTTGTTGTATGTAGGCTGAAGATGGTATTGGTCTTCCTGAGCAAATACTTGATCAGTCCAGCTTCGGAGAGTCTGCAAAGTACTACTTCATCTTCACACGATTGGATCTCATCTGGTCACTCAACTACTTCGCTTTAATTTTGCTTAACTTCTTTGAGGTCAGTTTTTATTTATTATGCTATATGTCTTTTGGTATGCACCAACTTTTCCAAAATTAAATATTGGAAAGGATGTTAACGGTTCTTGCTTGCGTGTCGTTTACAGCAACCATTGTGGTGTGAAAACAAGCCTACGCCGTCTTGCAAAGACAGAGATTACTACTACCTTGGGGAGTTACCTTACTTGACCAATGCGGAATCCATTATCTATGAGGTAAGTACTGAACTTAAAGTCTTATTGGCCTTTCGTTTTCGCTATTAGATTAGATGCATGGATTTAATACAAATGGGCACACGAGATGCAAATGAATCTACTTGAAAGTTCAAGACTTGGGATCTATTATAAAGACTAGATGATCTCTTTTACGAAGTTGGTAATTTTAATTAGCATACTCGTCTTATCGTGCCTGGCGTTTATTGGTAGGACTGGGCAATATCTTTTCTCACTGTGCTGAAATTCTTATATTTTGCCTTGTCCAAATAGGTATTTACTCTGGTTATACTACTTGTACATACTTTTTTCCCAATCTCCTATGAAGGGTCCCGAATCTTTTGGACAAGTCGCCTTAACCTAGTGAAGGTATTCCCCTACAAGCTTCTTCACGGTCACTTGCTTCTATTTGTTGAAAATTGGACAGACGTCAGATATCGATTTCCTCCTTTTTAACGCAATGGTTGTCTTCTTCTTGATTCCAGGTTGCTTGCGTGGTAGTTTTGATAGTTGATGTGGTGGTTGACTTTCTCTACTTGTCTCCGCTGGCTTTCGATTTTCTTCCTTTTAGGATCGCGCCATATGTGAGAGTTATCATATTCATCCTTAGCATAAGGTACTAATAGATTAATGCTTTTTTACTATCAACTCGCTTCAATGCAAATGCATGGATGATGTCTTTATATCTGTAGACAAAGAATCGACTAGATCATGTCATTTATGATGAAAGTGCACGTGTGTTTATTTCATCTTCTTGTCATCCCTAAAAATTGTGTCTTTAAATTTCTGTACAGGGAACTTCGAGACAGCCTCGTCCTTCTGTCTGGAATGCTTGGCACATATTTGAATATCTTGGTCAGTGGCCTTCCCAATCAAGTTACTTTCAGATTGGTGATGAACTCGTAGTGATTGTCATTATGCTTGACTCCTTTAATATTTCCACAGGCTCTCTGGATGTTGTTCCTTCTCTTTGCCAGTTGGATTGCTTTTGTTATGTTTGAGGACACGCAGCAAGGCCTCACGGTCTTCACTTCTTACGGCGCAACTCTTTATCAGATGTTTATTTTGTTCACAACATCCAACAATCCTGATGTCTGGATTCGTGCATACAAGTAAGTATATGTGAAAAGTCCATTTGTGTTGCATTTTACTTGTATTGAGTTGCATCCAGTGATTTGGGCGACTAATTTGTTCTGTTTTGTAAGGTCTTCACGCTGGTCTTCGTTGTTCTTCGTGCTCTACGTGCTAATTGGCGTCTACTTTGTTACGAACTTGATTCTTGCCGTTGTGTATGACAGTTTCAAAGAACAGGTTGATTGAAAGTTGATGTTCGTATGTATGGTTCTTATGTCAAAATTAAAAGCGAATGCACTAACATGTTTCAACACTGTGTGTCATATCTGTTATTTTTGTAGCTCGCAAAACAAGTATCTGGAATGGATCAAATGAAGAGAAGAATGCTGGAGAAAGCCTTTGGTCTTATAGACAAAGACGTAAGTTCATCCATGCATAATGATTTAATCTCTCCTACAGATATGTAGTTACCACATAGCTGAGCGTTCTCGTCCTTCTCTATTTCATGTGTTTAACAGAAAACCGGGGAGATTGATAAGGAGCAATGCATTAAGCTCTTTGAACAGTTGACTAATTACAGGTATGTATGATTTTTTCAATTTTACATGTATTAAAAGAACTATATGCAGCATTTATCTACTTTTTCAGGTCTCTTCCCTTAATTTTGTTAACTTGTGAGACCTCTTTTGCGTTCCTTGTCTGTATTCAGGACTTTGCCGAAGATATCAAAAGAAGAGTTCGGGTTGATATTTGATGAACTTGATGATACTCGTGACTTTAAGGTAGAAATCAACGAAGGAACTCTTTTGGTGACAGAAATTTTGGATAGCCTTAAAGATTACTAGCCACATAAAATTCTCATTCTTAAAAGTTTATTTTTGTTCCGTGTTGAGCAGATAAACAAGGATGAGTTTGCTGATCTCTGCCAAGCCATTGCTCTAAGATTCCAAAAGGAGGAAGTTGTAAGTCTGCCTATACTTTATTTCCCTCTTCTTTTGGAATTTACTTACCTCCACCATATGTTTACATTAGCCATCCTGTTTGTTTTTACTGCAGCCATCTCTCTTCGAAAATTTCCCGCAAATTTACCATTCGGCGTTATCACAGCAACTGAGAGCCTTTGTCCGAAGCCCAAACTTTGGCTACGCTATTTCTTTCATCCTCGTTCTGAATTTCATTGCTGTCGTAGTTGAAACAACGGTATATCTTTGTCCCCATAAAGTGTGCATCTCCTTGAATTGTTATTTCTGAGTTTTTCACAAGCATAGGTTTTTGTATACAGCTTGATATCGAAGAAAGCTCGGCTCAGAAGCCCTGGCAGGTTGCCGAGTTTGTCTTTGGTAAGAACTTGTTCTTAACTTGGTTTCCTCTACCTTCTTTCCACTTATATTTCTTTTCTTTCATTTGATGCTTTGAGAATATGATGATAAGATGAAGAAAGAAAAAAGACGTTAAGCTATTCTCTGTGTTTCAACCCTGAGTAGGATTTACAAACAGAAAGTGCCCTTTTACGGATTAATCTTGAGATTGTAGCTGCCATTTTCAATTGATCCTTTTTTATGAGTCAATTTTTGTTCTTTTAATGTTTTCACAGGTTGGATATATGTGTTGGAGATGGCTCTGAAGATCTATTCATACGGATTCGAGAACTATTGGAGGGATGGTCAAAACCGGTTTGATTTTCTAGTTACATGGGTCATAGGTAATCCTTCTGAAGCAGCAGTTTCATTTTTCTTTTTTCCCAATTGAGTGATTGATGGCTAAGCTATAATTCATAATCTTTGCATCCGCAGTTATTGGGGAAACGGCAACCTTCATAACTCCAGACGAGAACACTTTCTTCTCAAACGGAGAATGGTGAGAAATAACTATGACATGTTTGTTACAATGGTTTTCTTCTGTACAAATCCTTACTCCTTTTCTCTTCCGTCGTTGATAGGATCCGGTACCTTCTCCTTGCAAGAATGCTAAGACTGATAAGGCTTCTTATGCACGTCCAGAGATACCGAGCATTTATTGCCACGTTTATAACTCTTATTCCAAGTTTGATGCCATACTTAGGGACCATTGTCTGCGTGCTGTGTATCTACTGCTCTATTGGCGTACAGGTAAATCATACTACCAAGTTTTTTCCCTGAAAATGATGGTTCATATGTTGAAGCCTTGGTCCTTCTCTTCGTTTTGGCATGTACTAAGCCTCTTATAGTTCCTCTTACTGTTTTAGGCACCACTGAACTGCCACTTTCATGTTTTCCCTCTCTTGTTTCACGAGTTCTATTCCCATCCGAGAAATAAAACTTTCTTCGTTTCATTTGTTCATAGGTCTTTGGCGGGCTTGTGAATGCTGGGAACAAACAACTCTTCAAAACCGAGATGGCTGAGAACGAGTATCCTTTTTGGGCTTTATGAAAGCTTTTTTTTTTACTGAACACCAGTCTTTACTTGGTATATCCGTTCTGTTCCTGTGGTTGCTAGTGAGTCTTTGTTATTAGGAAAAAACTTCTCCAGTATAAGATTGTTTCTTGACTAGAGAATCTCAGCTATCTACTGTTCAACTTCAATGATTATCCCAATGGAATGGTCACGCTCTTCAATCTTCTAGTTATGGGGAACTGGCAAGTCTGGATGGAGGTAAATTCCACTCTGTTATTCCCAATATTTAGACTCATAATAGTTTCCAACAAGAAGCATTGATAGATGTGATTAGAAGCAGCTCCCTTCTTATTGTTAATCACGATGGTGCAATTCTTTAAGCTACTCGTAATGGTGTTTTCTTCAGAGCTACAAGGATTTGACGGGGACGTGGTGGAGCATTACGTATTTCGTCAGTTTCTACATCATCACTGTTTTACTTCTGTTGAATTTGGTGAGAATTTACTGACACCAAATTGGTCGGTGATTGTTGTAAGAAAAGCCAACTTTGCTTGACTAATAATGCATGATTGTTTGTTTCAGATTGTTGCCTTTGTCTTGGAGGCCTTCTTCACAGAGCTGGATCTTGAGGAAGAAGAAAAATGTCAAGGACAGGTTAGTTATTACTGTATATTTTTGTCTTCGGTTTGCCACTAAATTACTTAACAGACATGAACAGATGACCTGAAGATTGTGAAGGTATTGCTCGAAATGTGGGTTTAAACATAACGGATGTTATTGTTGCAGGATTCTCAAGAAAGAAGAAACCGGCGTCGATCTGCAGGGTAAGTAGAGATATCAAATCATGTTTCTTTATTTGTTAATTTAACAGCAGACACTCAAAAAAAATCTGAAGCTTTTAAAAAGAAAGTTATAGATAAAAAGTCTGAAGCTTTCTGTTCTGAAATTGTTAAAAGGTCGAAGTCTCGGAGTCAGAGAGTTGATACACTTCTTCATCACATGTTGGGTGATGAACTCAGCAAACCAGAGTGTTCTACTACGAATACATAAAAGCTCGTTAAAAGCTTTTTATGATCATTTCTATTTTTTCTTTGTGAATCTTGGAAGCGTTCTTGATTCTATGTAGGGAGATCAATATATAGAATCTAGAAGGTAGCTTACATTTTGTTTGTTTGTTGAAGATTTCAAAGTTTAACCGATTGTGTTAATATGGTTTTGTCACTTTTGTGCATTTTCGTGTACTCGTTGGTATGTGTAATAACGACAATATGATGGCTATCGATTCCTTTGACCCTTTCTGTAAAATTTATTGAGTTTAATTATTTAGCTGATACTATTGTAATTTTGTAAACATCCAAAAGAGTGTTTTAACTCGTGAAGGAGAATACTATTCCTATAGGAGAACTACATTTTGCTTCCATGTATACGTAAATTCTGCCAAAACAATGAAACAAAGCAAGTGTTCATAAAATAAAAAGAAAGGAATAATGTTGTAGGGTCCAAGTGTATATATTAACAAAATCCTAGTAACAGATCAAGACTCATACAGTGGTCCAAAAATATTCAGTTTAAGTAAAATCTAGGGTTTCTATTTCTTCCTTCCACATCAAGCAAGACAGGTCAAGATGGCAGGAAGCTCTCCCACAACAGCAAGAAGATTCCGACGAAGAAAAAGTGACGACGAAGAAGAAGAAAGCGATGGAAATAGCATTGTGGACGATGGAGAATAGACAGACGATCAACCAGAATGGAGAGTGGATAGATGCAATGAAAGCAAATATTGGTCGTCTGATGAAGATGCTTATTCCGATTCATCAACTTAATGATGCTACAAAGAGTAGTACAATTCTCATTCCCTAGTCATACTGGTGTTTTTTAGCTCTATCTATAGTCTCCTTCAACCATAGGAGAAGTATCTAAATGCAGGAATGCAAAACATGATAAATCATATCTAAATGCTTTATCATATCTAAATGCAGGAACCAATAGCTTTTGATAACCTAACAAAACAATTTTAAGACAAGAAACAAATTTGATAACTTGAAATCAGTACACTATATTTTGACCATTATATGTTAGAACCACCTAACCCAAAAAAGAAAATTAAATCTGAGGTACTAGTTTTTTTTTTTTAAAAAACCATGAGTTCATTTAGAACTTGAAAGAAAAACAAATAAAAAATGATATAAACAACAATCAGACCATATTTTTAAGACTTTTTGTGGCTTAATCATTATATGATCCACTAATGATTTTTAATAACTTCTCAAATTTAAAGTCTGTAAATAGTATTGAATTTATGGTGGAGTTTAAACTTTTTTCATGAAGCTAATCCTCCATAAAAAAGTAAACATTAAGTATCAAATATTTTTTTTTTTAAAATTAGAAATTCCAAAAATCCAAAATAAGTAACTGGATCCTTCTAACTTTCTTAAAAATTAAAGTTGATTTAGTAACTATATTTTA
>KE154945.1:527526-540649 GCA_000411075.1 Sisymbrium irio | reverse complement strand
TCAGTTTATTTATTTATATATATATATTTTTTTTTTTTAAAACCTGTTACAAAACACAATTATTTAATTATAACGATTTTAAATTTAAACTAAATCTAAACTATTTCTATAAATTTTGGATAAAATATAAAAATATTTACTGTTAAATTAATCATAAAATTAATTATTAATAAAAATAATATTTTTATCTAAATAAAGACCAAAACAACAACTAATTTAATTTATATAATATTTATTATATTAATCATTACAGCTATCATATTATTAATTATTTTAGAAATTTTAATCATCTAAAAATAATAAACCTACAATCTGTCAAAGTATTTTATTTTTATTTGATTTTTAATTATAAATTCGTTATCAAAAATTTAATTGATAATAATTAGACACATTTAAGCAAATACAATGTTTATTAGTTTTATTGGTGAGTAAATAAATAAGTTTATAGATTCATTATTGAGTTTGTTATGCACGGATTGATGGATATTTAATTTTAAGATAAATATATTTAAAGATATAGAAAATTATTATCTTATAAATAAATTTAAAGTACAATTCAAAAATAAAAATTTAGCATTCGTAAATGCACATGTATTATTCTAGTATTGTGCTAAAAAAATGCATTCTTGATTATATTTATTTATCTATGTATTTTAAAAAAAAATTTCCATTTTAAACACAATCAACTTAATAAGAATCTGCTCTCTTACTAAACTTACTCAAACCTTAAAAAATCCTCTCAAAACTAAGGTACACAACTTATATGATATCACAACTCGATATCTCTATATATATAAGTCCTATTGACAACAACACATGATATTAGATAACTTCTAAATATCAGGACTTCATATTTATCCTAAGTCATAACTCGATTAAGATTTAATCTCTAATTATTTCAAGCTGATCCAACATTCTCCCCCATAAACTTGAAATCACCTTTCGACACATCTTCCGCTCCTATGAGCTTCCTCATTTCTATGAACTTCAATCTTCCCAATGGTTTAGTCAATATGTCTGCCCTTTGCTTGATCCCAGCTATGTGATGTACCTCAATTAACTCATTGTCTACACACTCACGAATGAAGTGATAGCGTCGATGAATGTGTTTGCTGCGGCCATGGAAAACAGGATTTTTTGTCAGTGCTATAGCCGACTTATTGTCAATCATGAGCATAACCCTTTCACACTTTGTTCCTTGTATTTCTCCTAGCAATTCCTAAAGCCAGATAGCCTGTTTGGCCATGTCAGTAGCTGCCATGAACTCAGCTTCGCATGATGACAAAGCCACTGTTTCCTGCTTATGTGAACTCCAAGTAATAGGACAGTCAGCATAGTAAAAAATATGTCCAGTCATACTCCGTCCATCATCCTCATCTACATTGTGACTGCTGTCACTATAGCCTTCAATTTTTTCTCTCCTCAGCTCTCTTGAAGCATATTCCATAACAACAAGTTCCCTGCAAATAACGTAGAACCACCTTCAATGTTGCTTCATGTGAGGTCCTTGGAGACTGCATATATCTACTTAGTACTCCTACAGCAAAGGAAAGATCTGGTCGAGTATGCAGCAAATATCTCAGGCACCCAATGTTTCTTCTGTACTCTTTCTCATCCACACTTCTTTCATCCTCTGACTTGGACAACTTTAAACTAGAGTCCATCGGTGCTTGAACTGCATTACAGTCTTTCATCCATGTTTCTTCAAGTATTTTCTTGGCATATCTCTCTTGTCTCAGCGTAATTCCTTCTGAATGTTGTACCACCTCAATCCCGAGGTAATACGTGAGCTTTCCCAAGTCGCTCATTTCAAAATTCTTAGCCATACCACTCTTAAACTCGTGTATGTCGCTGAGACTCGTGCCTATAACCAGGAGATCGTCCACATATACTGCCATTAGAATAATGTTTCTTTGAGCTTGCTTTCTGTAAAAGGCTGGTTCTTTTGAGCATCGAGAGAAGCCTAAGCTTCCAAGAACTTTGTTGAGCTTGTCATTCCAAGCTTGTGGAGCCTGTCGCAGTCCATAAAGTGCCTTTCTCAGCTTGTACACTTTATGCTCCTGTCCTTTAACCACATAGCCTTCTGGTTGACAGACAAAGACTTCTTCCTTTAGATCACCGTGCAGGAAGGCTGTTTTGACATCTAGATGATGTGTTTGTCATCCCTTAGAAGCTGCTAATGCAATGATGAACCTCACAGTTTCAATTCTAGCCACCGGGGCGAATACTTCATCAAAGTATATGCCATGTCGCTTTATATAGCATTTTGCAACCAATCTTGCTTTAAACTTGTTTATACTCCCGTCTGCATTCCGTTTAATCTTGAACACCCGTTTGAGACCAATAGCCTTCGACCCTTGTGGTAAATCAACTAGCTCCCATGTTCTGTTTTTGACTATGGAAGCCATCTCATCGTCGCAAGCATCACACCAAACTTTCTCAACTTTTGCTTCTTCATAGTCCCAATGCTCATCATTAACACTCATAAGCAGTCGTTCTCCATCGAGCTCAGCTAAAATAATATAGTAATCCAGGTAGGCTGGCTTCTTCTTCTCTCGTTCAGACCTCCTTAACACAGTTACATCATCACCACTCATGTGACCTGTTTCTACATCGACAATCGGAGTTTCTCCAATTTGGTTTGGTATGTCAGTGCTGTCGTCACTTTCATTGATTGAATCTTCAACATCTCTATCAATTCCTCTGTTTCCGAAAGCTCCAAGTGTAACAAAAAAATGATCTTATCTTCATCAAATGGATCCTCCATTCTCTGCACCCGTATTCTTCCAATTCCACATCTTATCTTCATCAAAAATGACATCTCTGCTGACAATGATCCTACGAGTAGATGGATCATATAGCCTGTACGCCTTTGATCCAGGTTCGGTGCCTAAGTGTACAAGCATGCGAGAACGATTTTCAAGCTTCCTCAGGAACTGTGTGTCAACCTTGGCATAACTTATACATCCAAAGATGCGCATATGAGCAACATTAGGTTTTCTTCCCTTCAATACTTCATATGGAGTTTTGAGCTCCAACACTCGAGTTGCCACTCTGTTGATGATATATGTGGAATGTCGCACGGCCTCACCCCATAAGTAGTTAGGACACTTCATTCCCCTCAGAATACTTCTCTTCATTCCCATCAGAGTCCTATTACGTCTTTCAACTACCCCGTTCTGTTGTGGAGAATAGGGAGCAGTGAAGTGTCTAATAATACCAGCAGCCTCACAGAAGTTAGTGAATTCTAATGAGGTTAACTCTCCACCACGATCCGTCCTGAACATCTTGATAGTGTTCCATGTCTCCTTCTCAACAATAGCCTTAAAGGCTTTAAACTTTTGAAACGCTTCTCCCTTCTCGTTCAGCAGGATAGACCACATGTAGCGAGAGTGGTCATCTATGAGCACAAATATGTATCTTCTTCTAGATGGTGTCTGAGGAGAAATAGGACCACATAGGTCTCCATGTACTAGATCCAAGACCCTTTCAGCTCAATAAGTAGTAGCTTGTGGGAATGACTGCCGCGCTTGTTTTCCGAGTAGACATGAGGAACACGTCTCTTTCTCAACTTTGATCTTAGGTATTCCAAGCACAAGCTCATTCTTGATCATCTTAGTCATTGAATCTTTCCTGATGTGTCCTAGACGCGCATGCCAGCGAGTCGAATCACTCAGAGTAATTGCTTGAAGACATATTGGATCAACTACATTAATGAGGACTTTGTATAAGCGATTCTTTAATCTCTTAGGCTTTGCTATGAGTTTTCCATCCTTATCCTTCAGAGTAAGATAATCATCCCTCATCAAAACATCACAACCAGATTCAGTTGCCTGTCCAAGGCTAATAATATTGCTTTTCAACTTTTTTATGTAGTACACATCGGCTATGATCTTCTTCACTCCATCTCTGCTACAGAAGATTATTGATCCCTTTCCTTTGATGTCAATTCGTGAGTCGTCTCCAAAACGTACCTTTCCTGTTATTGACTCATTGATTGATTTAAAATAGCTCTTGTTTCCAGTCATGTGATTGCTTGCACCATTGTCCAAATACCACACATTCTCTTCATTATCCTCAAGTTCCTGCGGATTCATTTTCTTCTCATTCAGATAGACTACCTCATTCATCATCAACTCCTCAGCTTCTATTGTATCATCATCCTTTTCTTTGATCTATGTGGCCTCTTGTAGTTCAGCAATTGGTCAGGGCATGTAGAAGCATAATGACCATTCTTGTCGCAGCGGAAAATGTAATCTTTGTCAGATCAACTTCACTATCGATCATTGTACCTTCCACTATTCCGACCTCTTCCTCTACCTCTGGTGTAGAATCTTCCTCCACATCCTCTTCCGCGATATATGCTAATTGAATCATGGTTTGAGGAGAACCGAGATTCCGAGTTTGCATACATGAGCTTTTGATTCTCTTGTGTTTCTTCTTCTTCATCAAGAGCAACACGTTCCTCAAAAGTTTTGATACGCCCAACAATCTCCTCAAAACTTGTAGTATTTAGGTCAAGGACTTGTTCCAGAGAAGCAACAATATGGATGTATTTGCTTCGAGGAAGACTCGAGAAAAATTTCTTGACAATCTTAGACTCTTCTATTTTGGCACCAAGAGCAGTTGACTTTGATGAAATTTCTGACATTCTTCCCACAAGATCATCAACTTTCTCATCATCCTTCATTCTTAACCTATCAAACTCTGACATGAGGGTTTGCAGACGTGCCTCTCGCACCCTATCAGCTCCCATATGTCTTGATTTTATTGCTTCCCAAACCTTCTTAGCAGTATCCAACTCTCCTACTTGCAGTACGAGTGCCTCTGGTATGGATTGGAAGAGCAAAGCAATCGCCATGTTGTTTTTCTCGGCATCAGTGGATTCTTCTTCAATGACATCCCATACACCATGTAGTTTAAGCAAAACCTTAATCCTTATTGCCCAAACCGTGTAGTTAATGGAATTCATCATAGGACAGGTAAACGTGGAAGGTCCACTGTTCTTTGGTTTCGATACGATCGTAGAGAGGTCTCCCATTGCTTACACCTTGCTTAGATCAAACTCTGGTTAAATCTGATACCAAGTGTAGAATTCGATTAAGCAAAACAAAATAAACACAATCAACTTAATAAGAATCTTCTCTCTTATTAAACTTACTCAAACCTTAGAAAATCCTCTCAAAATTAAGGCACACAACTTATGTGATATCACAACTCGATATCTCCATATATATAAGTCATATTGATAACAACACATGATATTAGATAACTCCTAAATATCAGGACTTCATATTTATCCTAAGTCATAACTCGATTAGGATTTAATCTCTAATTATTTCAAGCTGATCCAACACCTGCACCGAAAGAGGTTTCCGATTTCTTTATTAACGTTTTGTCTGTTCTTCAACTAGCCACCGTAGAGATCCTCTATGCAGTCTAGATCAACATCTTTCATAGATCCACTTCTTTCCTTTAGCAAAGAACCACATCTCCGATCACCTTCACCACTGGACACTCCATCCCACAACTTATCTAAAAAGCCCATGACCATCCATGGAGAGACAAAGACATCATTACTTCTAGATGTAAGAAGATCTGAGCAAAAATAAAATAAAAGAAATTTCACTATTATTGTTGAATTGGAGAGATCTGCAAGAGACAAATACAAATATATACTCCAAATTTTAGTTGGAGAAGAAACCAGACTAAAATTGGAAATTTATTCTCGGATTCGAAGAAGGAAGGAATCTTTCGATCCGAACCCTTAAACATCCGATTTACAACAAAAAATTCCGGCTAAAACTCGCCGGAATCACTCTCTCGATACGGATGAGAGAAGAGAGAGAAAAACATGAAAATATTTTTAGTTGTCCAAATGGATATAAAGTTGAATTATGCCGACAAAAAATGTCGGATTGTTAAAATCATAAAAACAAAACAAAATTTTAAGATTGTTTTTTTAATTAATTTCAACTCAACAATATAGAGGTTGTATAACATGTTATAAAAAATAATTTATTATGAACCAAAAGACTATACATAACAAAAGAAATAAATTTGATGAAGACTATAATGTATGCAAATACTTGATTTGGAAGTGAACACCAAACATATATACATCTATGCACTACTCTAACTAGAAACAGCAGAAGTATTTACAGGACTTCTGTGAAAATATGTTGGTTTAACTAAAATAGTTTAAATTAAATTAAATAATCTACTATCTATTTACATGGATATTTAATTTTAATATAAATCTATATTAAGATATATAAAAATTATTATCTTATAAATAAATTTAAAATACAATTCAAAAATAAAAATTTAGCATTCGCAAATGCACATGTATTATCCTAGTATTGTGTTAAAACAATGCATTCTTGATTATATTATTTATCTATGTATTTTAGAAATTTGTTTCCATTTTAAGAAATTCAAATTGAGGCATGTAATAGATTTTGTTTTTTAGTTATATTACAAACTTGAATAATTTATTCTAAATATATCTAAATTAAACAAGATGAGAGGGTGAAAACAATAAAAATTAAATATAAAATTAATAAAAAATAAGAAAACTCGTATAAACAAAGTTATTTTTGCATATGTTGTAACTTATATAGAGAACGATTTTTCATTAGTTGGATTATAATAAAGAGAATATTTTAGAAAGTGTTTTATAATTATTTATTGAAATTTTAAATTTTTATTGGTTATTAAACATAATTTATATTATTAATTTAGAATACCATTATAGAACTAATCCTTACTTATGTGTCATATTATACAAAACGTTATTGGATTGAATGATTTCATTGAAATTTTATTAACAATAATTGTGAAAAATAATAGTATCTTTACTAAACATATTTCCAAACAATACAATATTTATACATGTATCCAAACAATATAAAATAGTGGGTCATACTTCGTTAATTAATTAAAAAACAAAAATTAATACAAAATTACATGTATTATTATAAAATTAAGTAATAACTGTAATTATATAATTTAATACATCAATTATTTTATAAAATTTATTGAGTCATTAATTAATCCACTACAATTATAAAACCACTAAATCTAAAAAAAATTCCGCAAATATCTATAAAGTCACACTCCAAGAATATCTCGTGAATTGACTTGTACGTGTGCTCTCACACGCCATCACAATACTCTAGCATCCAACGACTAAATTGGCTCTACCCGTCCGTCTCGCTTCCTGGGGCTCATTCTTTCCAGAAATCGTCGACTCCTTCGCGATACTGACTTGTTAAAAACCCTAATCCTCGACCCCATTTCGTTAGTTGTTTCCATTTTTTTCTGTTATAACTTCTCTCTCTTTTGAGTTTTCAAAATGCTATTGAGAAAAACTGTTGACTAGAGTTCCTTTGTGCGTTTCTAGCCTCTACTTGTTCTCAAGATCTTCGTGTTTCTAGGATTTTCTACTATTCACGGCTTGTGTTACTTCTTAGTATATATGGTTTCTTGAATTGTAATGTTTATTTGCTCAAGTATGTCTTTACTTAATTGTTCCTCAAATTCTCTAATTATAATGCTGGTTTTCTTGGTTTCTAATGTTGATTTGGTTATTGTGACGATAATCCATTTTATAAAAACTAAAATGGAAAATGATGAAGAAAATAATAGACCTTCTATAAAGGGATTTTATATAAGAAAAATAAAAACTACATTAATCTTATTTTCTTTTGGTATAGGGATTCTATTATGTAGAAGATATTCAAAGTGAAGCTGGAAATCAAGCTTTCTTTGTCCTAGTATAAGATATAACCAATTAGAGAACCCATTTTTTTGTAGTTGAAAATTCATGGGGATCAAGATTTGAAAATAATTCTCCTTGAAAATGGTAGATTGAATTTAGTAGTTGAGAAATATTTTATTAGCTTCTCTTAACTCTTTCTTCAAAACTCTTCTTCAAAACTCTTCCACATGTTATACAATATCTCTACTAATGTAGATTATGTTTTAACTGTTATATCATGTTGTTCATTTGACATCATTTATTAGTTATTTTATGTGTTACTTGGTCATCATTTTTTTCGTGCACAAATTGGTCATCATCTACTAACTAGTAGTTTTTAACATCATCTAACTAGTATTTACAACAAAGGACAATTTTGTTCTAAAAAATAGCAGTTTCGAACTTCACTTAATTTAGTTGTAGTTTGATCAAAACGTATTCATGAAAAAACTAAATGTTATTACATATCATTTTATACTTCTCAAATATGGTAAAACAATGAAAAATAATAACAAATTGAAATCAAAACAATCCACTTAGGTTCTAAAGGGTCTCCATCCAGCTTTTCATTCTCTATAAAAGTTTCTAAGAAAATTATTATAATATTTTAATACAATTTTGTTATATAATTAAATTTATTTTATTTAAAAGAAAAGTAAATCTCTTACAAAAAGAACACCTTTAAAACATAGATTCTCATAGTTTCTGAAAGTATTTGAGATACTGTTTTTTTTTTCATCAACTTTTCCATTTTTTATTATTCATTTTATTGAGATAAGGAGAGATTTACCAATGAATAAACTCTTAAAAAAACTTTCAAAAATTGATTACAGTGAAACCATAAGACTTGGATTTTATAGAACGTTTAATCTATGCTCACAAATCGATTAGGTTTAAGAAGGTGAAAGAAAAAATGGAAAATATAATCAAAAATAAGGAAATATGGTTGAAAATTAGAAGAATATATGCTTGAAAATAAAAGGAAATATAGTTGAAAAATGAACACTATAAATTTGATATCTCTAATACTCTCTCTATATTTAAAAGATTGAGTTTTTGTTATATTTAAAAGATTGTTTTTATAGAGTTTTCACACATTTTAAGAAAAAGTAAATGTATTTATTTATTTTTTACTTTCTGATTTTATTTTAAAATAATTTTTATTTTCTAATAAAATTTTCACCACTCATATAGTTATATTTATATTTTAAAATACAAGACATTAATAAAAATTAAAATTAATCTTTTGAAAATAACAAAGAAAATCTAAAAATCATTTTTTTTTTCAAATACAGAAGAATATTGATGGGTGAAACTATAATTCAATATTTATAGCCGGGTGGAAAATGGTTGATTGAATGAATATGATCCTTACAAATCACATGGGTATATTAGTATATATACTTTTTTCTTCTTTTTTTGGGTCAAGATATACTTTTAGTTATTCTAACTAAAAATAAATAAAAAGAAAAAGACAAGTTTGTTTGTTTGTCCATTTGTTCCTCACTTCACTTCCCCTCTTCTGTCTCAGCGATCTCAAATTCTCAACTAATACAATAAACAAACATATAGCCGTTGGCTTTTAAGTCAACTTTGCTACAGAAAAAGATCAAAGTCTCCTCGAGGTTGGAGATGAATGAATTTGGTGATGATCGAACAGCCCTGATCTTTCTCGGAACAGGCTGCTCCGGCGCTGTTCCCGATTTCCGATGCTTACTCCAGCCGTCGGATCCTCCTTGCCATGTCTGTTCTCAATCCCTATCTTTACTACCTCACCTCAACCCTAATTACAGGTAAATGTTAAATCTTGTTCTTGTCCGTAAAGACCCTTTTGACATCTTTTGCTCTCTCTCTGTTCAAAATCTTGTCTTCTTCTTCTTGGGACTAAGGATACTTCCCGGAAAAGATTTTCCAAGAAAATTGGGGTTTAGATCATAAGAAAAAGTTTCAATTGATGGCTCTAACAAAAACCCTTTTAATCTTCTTTGGTCCATTCTTGAATCTTGAATTTTGGCAGATGCAACACATCGCTCTTGATTGATTATTGCTGCGAGGAAGAAGATGGTAAACATTCTTATATAATCATTGATGCTGGCAAGAGTTTCAGAGAGCAAGTCCTTCGTTGGTTTACCTGCTACAAGATTCCCCGAATTGATTCAGTTAAGCCCTTCCCTACTTCTTGAAAGTTCTTACATCCTTTTGTCTAAAATGAAAATCTATATTTTTTACTGATGAATGATCTTGTACGGATTTTGTTTTGTAGATCATTCTAACTCATGAGCACGCAGACGCAATTCATGGCTTAGATGACATTCGATCTCTTCAACCGCGTGGTGGAGCCATTGACAGCAGCAATCCACTTCCCGTCTTTCTATCTCAATTTACAATGGAAAGGTAAAGGTAAAAAGCTTTTGTTTTTTTTCTTTCCGTTTTCAATTAGTGTTATCTGATGAGAAGGCATTTTTGTGCAGCATTTCTACGAGGTTTCCTTATTTGGTTGAAAAGAAAGTTAAAGAAGTACCTAGGCGGGTTTCGAAGCTTGACTGGAAGATCATCGAAGAGACTTGCGACAAACCATTCACTGCCTCAGGCTTATCTTTCACGCCTCTTCCAGTTAAACTTCTCTCCACTTTTTGAGTAATTAAAAACAGTCTGATTCTTCCATGAGACCTTGATGACTTGATCCCTTAGAGTCTTGTGTTTTGCTTTAGGTGCTGCATGGAGAGGATTATGTTGCTTTAGGTTTCCTCTTTGGCGATAAGAGTAAAGTGGCTTATATATCAGATGTATCACGCATCCCACCGAGTACTGAGTATGGTATGAGATGAGCTAATAATGTTTTTTGGCTTAAATCATTTGGAATCACTCGTTAGCATTGCTTAGGAATGATCTTGTTTTGAATGTTTGACTATGCAGCTATTTCCAAAGCCGGGGCTGGACAGTTAGATCTTCTTATCCTGGATACAAATATACCGTTTAAGGTAATAACATTTGGCAACTTTTGGTTTCCACTTTTTGTTCATGAAAACTTTTTGTTGCTGACCATCTCTTTGACAATAGAGAGGACTAAAGCCCACACACATCTGTTTTCCTGAGGTTAGTTTCAATGTTTTCCTTCATTTGTCAAATAATGTTTTCACTATTCTGAGCCTTTTTGGTTATAAGTTTTACTATTCTTCTTTAGGCTCTTGAGATCATAAAGAGGCTGTGTCCAAAGAGAGCGCTTTTAACGGGTATGACTCACGATTTTGATCACCATGAATACAATGAGATACTTGCGGAATGGTCTTTAAGGTACGCAATGAAAGCAGTGTTGTATCATTTTTGGTAAATCCACATCGGTAAGAGCTAATGGACTATGTACATTTTCTAGGGAAGGAATCCATGTACAACTTGCTCATGACGGATTAAGGCTTCCAATAAACTTATGAGCAAATTGCTAAATCCAAAGTTACCAAATTGCTAGTGAAAAATCCTTGTATGATTAAAACTCGGAATATTGATACAGAAACGAAATCTCTGTTTTTTTACTTTTTATGGGAATGGTTGGAAATCTTTAGACCAAGCCCTTGAAACAACTTTTCTAATTCTGAAATCTCGTTCTCAAGACACACTTCATCTTCTTCTCTTGTGACCTTCTCATGCAATTCCATTAGTCTCTGAGTCCCAACATTCACATCTTCAGCAGAATCTTTAAGAACTTGTCTCATCGATCCATTTTCTTCTTGAACATCTTTGTATCTCCTTTTAAGAGATCGGTATCCGTCAATAGACTTGAGAAGCTGTTCAGACAATTCTTTGTTTCTTCCCTGAAGAGACACATCTTTATCTCCTTGGCCATCACCATCTCCTTTCTTCTCCTTATTGTGCTCTACTGCGCAGTTCTTCACTTTCTTAAGTAGTTTCTCATTTTGAGCCCTGAGATCGCTAATAAGCTCCTCCATTTCGGTCAATTCATGAGCTTTCCTCGAAAGCTCAATAGCCATGATCTCTTTCTCCTTCCCTAAACTTGAACACATCATTTGAAGACTCTTTCTCGCAGCCATGCTCGCGGTTAGCTCTTTTCTCAGCTTCTGAACATCATCAGATTCATGCTGTGGTGGCTTCATCGGATTCTTGCTCGGTTCACGACTTGGTTTCAGATCTGTGTTGCATCTTCTAAGCTCTTTTTTCCCTGATGATGATTGTTGTTGAGCTTTCTGGATTCGTGTCTTTAAATCGTCTAGAATCGTCATCATCGTGTTGACTCTCTGCGCCTTCCATTCGTCACGGTGCTTTGAGGTTGCTTCGTTGTGATCTTGAACGAGTTTCAGGAGTAGCTTAACATTCGTAGAGATACCTTCACAGAGAAACAAGAACACATTTAATATCTTGTCACGCAAGTAAAAACAATGTTGTTTTTTCGTGGCCAAAAACGGAAAAGGAAAAACTATAGAAATCAGGTATATATTAAGGCTGTCTTTGTTAACGTGTTAAACCAATTCTGAAGAAAATCAAGAGAACGAATTATTATATGGTTGATTTACCTTCTAAACCAGCATTTTCATGAGATTGGTGCTCTGCGGTTCTTGTTGGTGACGTAATAGATCCAGAATCAGAAGGAATTAAATCTGGCGAAGAAAAAGCTCGTTGCCGGCTCATTATTCCCCGTTTAAAAACGCCGTCTGGAGAGAATCAATCAGACAGAAATTGAAGAACAAAGGAAGATGTTAGGAGATTTGGACAATAACAGATTATGGTTGTTGTATGGCGCAATTAGTGGATAATCATTTTTTCTGACCCTTTTGGCTCGGCTTTTTTTCAACTAATCTTATCTGCCTTACCTCATTTCACGCTCTATTTTCCTTTTTCTTTTAAAAATAAATATTAAAACATCGAAACTAGGCCTAATAATAAATTCGATTATTGGGACTTATCACAGATACTTAATATATTGGTGCCATATGACGACTAGCAAATTTGAAAAGAAGCTGACGGATAAAGGATACACGGTCGGATCACTTTGCAGTTTGACTTTGAACAATGCAATGAGAAAGGTTGTGTTTAATAATACGAGTGGCTAGACAGTGTTGTACACTTGTACACTCGTAACGCAAGTCACAAACTATTTTCAAAAAAAGGGACCGCCTTCTCGTTTGGTTAACAAAACTTGCTTCTAATACTACTATTATATTATATTATAGGAGGAAACATTTTTGAAATAAATATTTACTTTATGTGTGATTTACAAGTAATGCTATTAAAAATTTTAATTTTTTTAAGTATAATTTAGACTAAACATATATGTAAACTATAATAAGTTTCAATACACTTGATCATATATGATTATATAGAAATTAATTACCATAAATAAAAATATAT